>LDEF01000013.1:407475-443490 GCA_001455505.1 Leptographium lundbergii
GTATCTATGGCCGTACGTGCTAAAACATGCGCATTGGGCGAATTATAAGGCGAAGGTTCGGCCACGGGAATGAACAGCGCACAACTCCGGTTGCACGTGACTACGTGACTGGGATGCAAACGCCTCCATTTGTCTAATACGGGGCATGGGGAGTATCGGCCCAAACGACCGCCCCACCTGCCGCTCTCGGGGCAATGCCAGTCGATGGTGACAGTGTCCTTCTTTCCTTCCCTCGTTTGACATTTCTCCGAATTCCCTTCCTCTTCGTTGCATACCACTTTTCTCATTCTTCCACAACAACGAAACGATGAGTCTGCCAACGCTGACGGCGCCGACATTTGAGCAGCATGCAAGCGGTTTTGGCATCGGCGTGGCATCACCACGGCTGTCATGGCGCTTTGTCATCCAAGACGACACCCCACAGGGCTGGGAGCAGACGGGCTACGAGCTCGAGATAGTGCGGACAACAGCAGCAGTAGACGAGGTAGAGACGTACCAGGTCAAGGACAGCAGCACGTCGGTTCTCGTGCCTTGGCCAAGCACGCCGCTGCGATCGAGGGAGCAGGCCCGGGTGCGAGTGCGGGTGTCCGGAGGAGGATCTGGTGGCACGGCCCCTTCAAAAGGGCTGACAGATTGGTCGCCTTGGGCGGTGGTCGAGGCCGGATTTCTGGACAAGGCAGAGTGGACAGGGCGGCCGATCACAAGCTCAACGCGGCTTGCGGGTGACGCCGACGTTGAGGGTCCGCTGCGTCCGATCCGATTCCGGCAGACATTTGTCGCACCTGCAACAACGGCGGTGAAAGAACGAGCACGACTGTACATTACGAGTCTGGGCGTGTACAAGGCCTACATCAACGGACAGGCAGTAGGCGACCACGAGATGGCGCCAGGCTGGACCAGCTACGCGCACCGGCTCAACTACCAGGTGTTTGACGTGGCGGCACTTTTGCGGCCGGGACAGGACAACGTGGTGGCTGTCGAGGTGGCCGAGGGCTGGTATGCCGGCCGGCTAGGCTTCCACGGCGGGCGGCGATACATTTACGGCGACGAGATCGGCGTGCTGGCCCAGCTGGAGGTGGGTGTGGGTGCGGGTGTGGGCAGTTCTGACGGGCTGACGATCGTCACGGACAGCTCGTGGCAGTGTCAGGCTAGCGCGCTGATTCGCAGCGAGATCTACGACGGCGAGGTGTACGATGTGGGTGCGGAGACGAAGTGGAACGAGCCGACTGCCACTAGCAGTGGCTGGCTGCCGGTGAAGGAGCTGGCTCTGCCAAAGGCCAAGCTGGTGGCGGCCGATGCTCCGCCGGTGCGGGTGGTCGAGGAGGTGAAGCCGGTGGCGGTGATCACGACGCCATCGGGCAAGACGGTGATCGACTTCCGGCAGAACCTGGTGGGCCGGCTGCGAGTGCGCGGACTATATGGACCACGCGGTCAGCGGGTGACGTTTACGCACGCGGAGGTGCTCGAGGACGGCGAGCTGGGCGTGAGGCCGTTGCGGGTGGCCAAGTGCACGGACACGGTGGTGCTCGCTGGCGGGCGGCTGGCCGAGTGGACGCCTCGCTTCACCTTCCACGGGTTCCGATACGTCCAGGTGGAAGGCTGGAAGGTGCCGGAGGGAGACGAAGGGCTGGGCATGATGACGGCCCAGGTGATACACACGGATCTGCAGCGGACAGGCCACTTTAGTTGCTCGCACGCGTTGGTGAACCGGCTGCACGAGAACGCGTGGTGGAGTATGCGAGGCAACTTCCTGTCGATCCCGACGGACTGTCCACAGCGCGATGAGCGGCTCGGTTGGACGGGTGACATCCAGGTGTTTGCGCCGTCGGCCAACTTTCTGTGCAACACGGCCGGGATGTTGGGCGACTGGCTGCAGGATCTGATGGCCGAGCAGCTAGACGAGCCAGACACAGACGGGGTGCCGCCGCTGGTGGTGCCCAACGTGATCCAGGGCATCTTCCCGGCGCTGCCGCAGGCGATCTGGGACGACGTGGCGGTTCTGACGCCGTGGGTGCTGTACCGCTACTCGGGCGACTCGGCTGTGCTGCAGCGCCAGTACCCGAGCATGCTGGCTTGGCTGGACCGCGGCGTGCGGCGTGGACCCGACCGGCTCTGGGACCCGGACCTGTGGCAGCTCGGCGACTGGCTGGACCCGACAGCACCGCCGGACAACCCAGCAGACGCGAGGACGAGCAGCACGCTGGTGGCCGATGCATATCTGGTGCACGTGACGTCGGTGATGGCAGACATTGCAGCGGTGGTGGGCTCAAGCGAGCAGAGCGAGGATGCCCGACGGTTCCGGACGGACGCGACGGCACTGCGGGCGACGTGGCAGAACAAGTACGTGACGCCGGCGGGACTGGTGGTGGGGGACACGCAGACGGGACTGGCGCTGGCGCTCGTGTTTGATCTGCTGCCGACAGCAGCGCAGACAGCGGTGGCGGGCTCGCGGCTGGCGCGGCTAGTGCGGCAGGCCGGCTTCCGGGTGGCGACGGGGTTTGCGGGCACGCCGGTGGTGACGGAGGCGCTGACGCGGACAGGCCATCGCCAGCTGGCCTACCGGATGCTGCAGGAGCGCGAGCGGCCGTCGTGGCTGTACCCGGTGCGGATGGGCGCGACGACAATCTGGGAGCGGTGGGACAGCATGCTGCCGGACGGCGCGATCAATCCGGGCGAGATGACCAGCTTCAACCACTACGCGCTCGGTTCGGTCGTGCACTGGCTGCACGGCACCGTGGCCGGCCTGCAACCGCTGACACCGGGCTGGAAGATGTTCCGCGTGGCCCCTCTGCCGGGTGGCACCATTCAGGCGGCCACGGCAGCGTTCGAGTCCGTCTACGGCCGCATCGAGGTCCGCTGGACGGCCGACCCCGACGACGGCCGCTTCAGCCTCGACGTGCTCGTGCCGGCCAACAGCCGGGCCCAGGTGGTGCTGCCGGGCGGCGATCTGGACAGTGGTGGCGGTACCTGGCTCGGGTCCGGGCGCTATCATCTGACCGGAGACTGGGACTGCGCAAAGGACTGGCCGCCGACGGCGCTGACATATCCGCCAGTGGCCGACGGGGAGGATACGTTTGTGTGAGAGGGAGCGACAGCAGAGCGACAAATGAACGAGAGAATTCGTGACTGTGTCGAAATGGCGCTGTTTTCTTGTGACGGCATTCTAATTGGGTATACGACATTCCAGACTCTGAAAGAGCTCCTAGAATTCTGTCTATTCTACTTGTGGCGGTACTAGAGCACGGCTTCGTTGCATAGCATTTAAAAAAGCACTTGCTGCGTTGAATAATGAATTGCACATACAACTCAAGCGTCCAGTGGCTTCTGGGCGTAAGCTACACTGACATTGAAGTAGGCATGTATCTTGAGACTCCGCAACTCTCGGCGCAGGTGGGCCGAGTACACGGATATCTCGTCCGGAGTCCAGCCAAGCTGGGTGGCCATCATGCCTATGAATCCCTCGATATCATTCATGATGGTCGCACGACAGAATTGACCGGCCTCATGTTGAATCGGGTCATCATGCCATTCAGAAGTAGGGAGCTAGGGATGTATTAGTAAGCTGTAGCACTGCTTCAAAGTGTAGCATCTTACCTTGAACGGCGTTTCGACAATGTTGACAAAGCCCGCGTCAATGAGAGCTTGGTGTTGCAGACCTTCTTTGATTGGGTTGTAACAGGCGTGAGAGCCAAGCTTCCGGGCGCCCTCCTGAAAGATGAAGCCCCACTGAGAGATGGCCGTCTTGTCTGTGACAGTGCCGTCGTCCGAGGTGATGTCGCCGTCAATGTCGAAATTCTCAATGTACCCACCAGGTTTTAGGACTCTGTACGCCTCCTTGAATAGTCCCGTCCAGTTGTCCACACTGCCAACGAGCCAGCGCAAGTGGACATAGTCGACTGAGTTGTCGTCAAACGTCCATTGCTTTGTGAAATCGTCAATTTGGCTAGGAGAGGATTAGTAACGGACTTACTTGTATAAGTCGGAAAAAGGGAAAGAAAAGTTTACAAAGATATATTCGGCGGTACCCATGTTGGCTGAATGGGGGTGATATCGGTCCCGATCACCGTAGTATCCGGGCGTTCGTCTGCGAAATCGCTGGTTTGGTCGATATAGTCAGTGTATATCCCGCAGATTTCAGACGGAGAAAACGGGCAAAGGAGTCACAAACATAGCCCAGATGCCCGTTCCAGTGCCGATGTCAATCACTTTCTGCATAACATCTCGTTAGGTCAAAATATGTGAATGATGTAAGACTTTGGCCTACAACGACATGCTCTGGCAAAGGCGCAAGATAAAGCTTGCCTCCCTGGAGGAGCGTGTACGAATGGTGTCTGATACCAGGTCAGCAAACGTAGTTTATACACACATGCCTGATGGTGCCCAACCGACCCAAGATCGAGCGTAGTGTTCTGGCGGTCGTCATTAGGGCCCCTAGTCATTTTGTTAGCCAAGTGATGAGAAAGCCTACATCCACCGTCTGCACCGTCAGCTGTCTGCCGTCGGCATACCAGTAGTGGGTCTCGTCTTGGTTATGGTGATACGTGCGCCCGTTCAAAACACGATATTTTCGAATGCTAGACGCCAAAGACTCTGTAGAGCTCGCATTGTCGTCGCCAAGGGCCGAGTCGTTGTCATCGTCTTAGAGTGTCAGCGCGTATCATCGGCTTGGCGGCGAGGAGAGCAATACCTGGAACATCCAATTCGGTCCAGACCTGTGGGGGTTGAAACTGGATGGGGGGTCTTGCGGCTGAAGCCGTCCTGGCTTGGTGCTGGACCATTGTGGCAATGGTTACAGGTTTGAGTGGCGACTAGAAGATCAACGATAGAAGATAAAAGGAAATGAAAATGGAAATTGCAACGGGCCAGGGCTATCATACTAAAGAAGTATACGCTCGAAGTTTTTCGTACGAGAACTCGTCATAAAATACTGCCCACAGTTTATGCATGTAACGTGCAGCAACATACGAGAACTCGTACTCTGTACTCCGTATAGCAACATACACAAACGGAGCACATGTACCTCCTGACGATAACGTAACCATGGCTCACAACCTCTCAGCCATTCGGCTCAACGCCTGCATACTTAGCACCACTACGATGCATCTGGCTAGCCCACGTTCTTTCCCGAATCCATTGCGACATATCTTTTGAACTAGGGTCGGAACGCGTCCCCGTCTGCAGCCGCTTGCCCTTGTTAGATCACACGTTGCGTTTTTATCAGGCGTCTGCATGCCAAAGTCAGGTAGATGAATGATTGGGCCCTGCCCGGGTTCCGTGTTTGGTCAAGGCACTGTGGAGCACGGGAATACGGCCCTACAGATCGGATGTCGAAATTCTAAAACCACTGGACCACCAACAAAGGGGAATCCCCTCTCTCTCTCTCGTAAGGAGAGGGGATAATGGTGTCTACAGACAGTTTGCGACCAAGAGCTTTCTGTCAGAGGGGTGTACGTCTCTCTTCGCCACTTTGATGAAACAACTAACATCAGTGAGTTGAAAGCAGGAAATACACCGTGGTAGAGTGGGGCTCGGGCTCCTCGTAGGGAGTGTGGCTATTTGGGTCCCCGTCAAATTTCATCATCAGTTTGAATAGACATTAATAACGGCCCGAATAAAAGACAGATCCTCTCATGCAAATTACATGTCTCGTTTACAAGCTTTGCCAATTGTGCTTCTCCTGTTATGATCTGCTGTGACCTGCGTTTCGAAATTCTGGTCTCTCTCTTTTGCCTCTATATCCGCTACGTGCACCGTTCTGAGCTATATTCAACCCTGCGAGGTCAAGCACCACATAAGCAAATTCGGTGATAGGAGAAGCATGACTCGCATGTAGATGGTTGTACTAAACTAGAAGTGGAAGGACCTTTTCTATAAAAACCCGATCTAGTGCCAGTTCGTAAGGCCCGTGAAATAAGGCTTTGTACAGAGGTAGTGTAACATCTTTACGTAGACACGTAGGTTTGTATTTACGCATTTAATGCTTCCTATAATTAACTATTTTAATTATAGAAGAAGAAAGATAAAGGAAGGTACCGTTGATTTATCAGTAGGAGTGAATGCTTAATGGTAATATCCCAATACAACTTCGAGATTTGATGTTCCAGCTCCAAACAATGAGGTTGAGAATGGTGTTGTAAGATGGACACGCATATTTTAGCCAAGTTTAAAGTAACCTGGTTGCAACTTTTGCAACACGTTTTGCGGGTCGTACTTTGCACGAATGGCCTTGAGCCTGGCCAAGTTCGCGGCTCCGTAGCCTGCAAACACGTCTTGTTGCAACGCAGCATAGTTTTGGTACAGGTATGGGTTGGATAGCCCTCTGGACTCCGCAGCTGCTGCCGATCGGTCTATGACATTCTGAGCAGCCGCCAGAATGCGGGCATCGTCCGTCGCATCAGACCATGAAAAGTCAACATTGATCACTTGATTGTCCAGTTAGCACGCGTCCCATACGAACAAGGAAATCCGCTCACAATTCAGTGGGCCTTGGCCCGCGAGACCCAGCGGATTACCGCCAGCTTTGGAAAAGTGCGTAGTCATGTCCGTGGTAATCGGCTGGAAGATAAGAGATGGAACAATTCCCGCAACGTCCTTTAAGGGGTCGACTTCATCCATAAAGATGGCGACCATATCTGCCATCAATTCGGCGCTGTTTCCAACTGTCAATGTCCAGTACGTTTGCCTGCAGGTCATTGTTAGCCACTAGTGAGAAAAGAAGAGCAGGAAAAAGCAGGTAAGGAATGTACGCACCGAAAGCCACCTGGGTTCGAGTTATTGAATTCCACAGTGAGATCCGTAAGATTGGTGATCCGAAGAGTGTCTGACACAGCACCAGGAATCGCCGTAAAATTTCGCAGGATTGGCGGATTAGGCTCTGGTTTCCCGTACTGCAAGTCAGAGACAGCAACCCAAATACCCACCGATTGCGCGTACGCATATGCGATGATGACCTGTGCGTATGGGTCCTCCGGAGCGTTGATGCCGAGGTAGTAGAATGCATTGTTGATGGCCGCAGCGGTCTCAGGCTCGTAGATGTGTGCAAGAGATCCAGCCCATAGGTCGCCTTGAGGATACGTGGCAAGGTCGAAGCTTGTAACGATGCCAAAGTTGTTTCCACCACCACGAAGTGCCCAGTACAAGTCGGAGTAGACAGAATCGTAAGAAACGCGCCGGATCGAGCCGTCGGCCAGTACGATCTACCCAAACGGTCAGCGGGCAGTTCCAACAAAGGGCGCTGATAATGAAATAACAGGTCCTACCTCGTACGTGTTCACATTGTCGCATGCCCATCCATAACGACTGGAGAAGAAGGACATACCTCCTCCCAGGGTTAGGCCTCCGACACCGATCGCAGCTACACGGCCGCCGATGACGGTAAGGTTCTTCGGGTCGAGATGGGAGTACACGTCATACCATAGGTTTCCAGCGCCTACCGTTGTCACCGACTGGTCCGGGGATACCGTGATTTCATTGAGGCCAGAAAGATCAATGGTAAGACCGCCAGCAATGTTGGAGGCGCCCGCAAAGGCTGCATGGCCGCCACTCTTGACAGCAAACTGGCACGACGTGATGCGCAGAGTCAGTACCGCGAGAGAGACATCTGGCGCCGAAGCCGGAGTGAACCGGCACGCCGGAAGTGTGAGGGCTTGTTGTTGGGACCAATACAGCTCCTGCAGGTTGTAGCTTGAAGTGTTTGGGTAGAAGAGTCGATCAGGTAGCAAAGAGGCGAGAAACCCACACTAAAGAACATGGTGCAAAGCAGACATTAGTGAGAGGTAGCGTGTCAAAGACCTAGTAGACTGCATACTTACAGCGACATCACAGCCACACAGCGGACTTGATCGCGCGGTGATGCCGTTGTCCTCGCCCAGGTACGAATTGATTTGCGCTTCGACGCTTTCCAGTGTGTACTCTGCGCTGGCAGTGAGGCACAGCTGCAGCACAAAGAGCGCAGTCGTTACGAGGTCGCGCATCTCGAGACCAAAACCCGGACTGGACGTGGAGGAGGGCTGTGAGGACTGTTGACGGGCAGGTTGGTCGTCGAAAGGATTTAGAACCACAGCGCCGAACAGTTGATCCAGTCACCAACAGCTGGCAGGTCCAGTCAAGTTCTTGTACTCTGGGAGAGGATGTGTACGGAAACGAGTTGGCGCAGCCGTTAGTACTTAATAAGTACTAGTAGTACTTAATCGCTAGTACTATTTGGTTTGTTTATATCTAACCGGTTTTGTTTTATTTTGTTGCTTTGTTTTTGTTGGCAATATATCTTCGTACGGCGGAGTAGTACAGTGTCTCCGTACGTACGGAGTACTCCGTACGAGTAATCCGTACAACAAAAGTAATATCTTACTACCGAGTTTTAGTTCTTCGTACTAAAATTGTTTAAGTACTAGTACGTAGATCCCTGCTAAAAGCTTTACCCCTGCTTCCGTACCGCCTTTCTGTATAAAGTACAGAATACTGTGTGCATGCTATATATATACTGTAGCTCTGCGCTACGGTACATTCCCACTCAAGCAGTAAGTCTTAGTGCATTGGTCCGCTACTCGCTTGCAGGCTATCGCTAAAGCTCCCTTCGTACGTAGAATAATTTATACAGTGTAATGCCGTCGTTGCATTTAAGCGGTAGGACAGAGCAAAGACCCCCATACGGATAAGGGCTCCGTACTAGTACGGAATTCGGAGTACTCTCCAGACAAAGGATGCAAGCCGGAACTGGATCATGATCGTCAGCAGATGTTGGTTAAGGATGGCATGTGAGTCTATATACTGGACCAGTCCATGATTCCTTTTTTTTCTCTGATATAGCTTTGAAAGGTGTCTTTCATGGCCTTCGACGAAGTTGCGATTTTACAAGAACTCTGAGAAACAATGGCGTCCCAAAATGTCTCCCGAAGTTGTGATACAGTAAGGCTCTCATTATCGTTGTTATCTTATTATATTGAATTGGATGGTAACACACATTCCTAGACTTCACTTATTGCATGCCTGTGCATCGCGGTTGTGTTCATGGCTGCGCGTACAGTGGCACGCGGGTACAAGACTCGCAGGTTTCCCTTGGAACTCGAGGATCTGGCCATGTATCTTGCGCTGGTCTCGTTCATCATTACGGTTGCGCTGTACCTGGCCACGATTCCGACGTACTTCAATGTCCAGGCCATCATAGCCGGAAAGATGGCGTTTTACGCTTCGCTTGAACGAGACCTGGTGGTAATGCTCAAAGAGTTTTTCGTCGTCCAGTTCTTCTTCTGGCTCACGTTATGGGCCGTGAAATGGAGCCTGTTGTTCCTGTTCAGGAGGCTCACAGACGGGCTTCCGATCTACAATAGGGTTTGGTGGGCGGTTATTGTTTTCTCCGTTCTGACCTTTATTGGGTGCGCCATCAGCAATTTCACCGCCTGCTCTTCCATGCATGCCTGGTTCGATGCCGTGGCATGCCAGACTCCACGCGATCAGCGGGCAAAAGCTATCAGTTTGTGGTTCAGCCTGGGGGCTGATCTAGCGACAGACCTCTTGAGTATGTTTCCCGTCGTAAAGGATGGAAAATGGAGCCCCCGGTTGACCGACGGAATGCTAACTGTCCCAGTCATGCTCATTCCTATCCGGGTTCTCTGGTCGCTCAAGATCTCCACGGTGGAGAAGTTTAGCATTGCCATTGTGTTCGGTGTTGGCATCCTGACCATGATCACGGCCATCATCCGCAGTGTGTCCTTGATATCAAGCACAAGCGCAGGCCAAGTCAGCACTACGTGGCTCATGACGGTGCGTATTCTCCTCATAGGCTGCCACTCGATCGAAAACAATGAGAAGCTAACTGTCCTGCTCTAGTGGGCTGGAATTGAAGGTGCAGTGGGTAGGTGTGCTGCTACGATAACCGTTCCGAGTATGTGATAGCCGATGCAGCCCCAGGAATTGACCAAATCTCAGCAATCGTCGTCGGATGTCTCCCGTCGTTCGCCATAGTCATAAGGGGTCGTGTTGCCGCTTCTCGGGCTCGCAACTACGAAATCCCATCTGACCCTACAAGTGCGGCGTTCGTCACAGCACAACCGAAGCCCCGTGTCCTTAGCAACACGCAAGCATCTGAAAATAGTCACGATTGGCAAGCGAACGATACGGCGAGCGAGAAAGGCTTGGTTGATGGCCGGATTGTCGTGACACAAAACTGGGATCAGAAATGGTCCGCGCCCAAAGAAGAGGAATCTCCAACTTATGAGGAGGAAAACCATGAAGAACACGAAATGCAGGTCCTTCCGGCTTAAACGAGCGCCGCACTTCACCAAGGGTATTGGCTAAATCTAACATGTACCATGTCTATGAGTGCACAGCAGCTAGCTTCAGGATGTTGCACAGCAGTAGTATCTGATACCATCCTACGTTATGAAACTATGAAGCAAGTCTGGTCTTGTATTGTCTATCTCTCGATGCAGTATCAATATTGCATGCCTGGTAAGCTCATCAACCATAGACGGTCCAATGCAACCGGCGACCTTGTGGCTCTCACCGGGAAACACACTACGAGCGTAGAAGCTATTGCTTTAGGTAATACAAAGTTTAAATCGTGGTGACGCCCTCTAGTCTGTAAACTACTCCAAGGGGGTGAGTAGGCTAACAGGAAAGCACCACTAGTAGTGGTGATTCCTTGCTTGCCAGCGTCCCGTCGAAGGGTAGTTGCAGTTGGCTCGATATCATAATTCTTATAATTCTGCACATTCCACCAGAAGCGTTACACGGGACGGAGCCGAGTACTTTGAATTGCGTCGCTTGAATACGGCTCATTTCCCTGATCCAAACCGTCCCATTACTGAGTCTTTACAAAAGTACCTCTCACCTGTGTAACCATGGTAGACTATGCACAACAGCGAAAGAGTTCTCAAACATCTAGAGGCGGACTAGCACACTGATCCTTGAGGGCATCCTACAACGATCCAACTAGTAATTTGGCCTGGTCGGTGAGGCCTTCTGCGCCTTTGTGAAGAACATCATGACTGCCTTGGTCATACTGAACCACCTCAGAAGCTTGTCCTAGAATGTGGTTGGTTCCGGCTTCGGCTCCGGATCTGGCTCTAGTGTTGGCTCTAGTGTTGGCCCGTCCAGTGTACTGATACGGAGTATACTGTATTGTACGGAGTAGCATGCTTGCGTATGTTTATATATACTATGCGCTTGGCTTATTTGCTCTCTCGACGTATGGCATAAGCAAATCCCTTTAACCCCACAACACCATGGCTCGCATATGTCGACCTCGGTCTTGTCTACGTTCACCACATGGACCTTGGCTGCCTCGGTCTGGTCCCACGGTGTCCCACTTTCGATCCCTTTCAGCTTTTAGAAACTGGGGCTTTAGTGGGGCTGGGGAGATGTCTTTGCATCGCCAACGGATCTGCTGTCTCAATTCCTCCCCCCTTTTCTCTTTGTTCTCCAATTAGTCCGTACTCCGTAGAGGATTCTTCGTAAGCGCCCATAGAGCCATCTTTACCGGAAAATTCATGGCTGTAAAAGTAACCGCCACCGTATTTCCCGGGCGGGTTTACGATGCATACCAAATTTTGCACTGCCTTAATGTGGGAAGAGCATGTCTATCATGGTCTAGATACTAGTCTAGCGCACTGCGGCAGTGGAGAAAACTCTGCACCGAGACACACAGGGTCACGTGCAACACTTAAGCTGCTCGAGCGACCTTAAAGCCTACGGATTAGTTATCTCGTTGATGCATAGCTAACTAGCGCCCTGCGCCCTGACCTCTTTTGACAGTTGAAGAGTCTGTCCAGAAACCGAGCCGCATGATCAGCCTCAATATCACGAAGTTATGAGCACGAAAACCCCCCTAATTTCCAGACCGCCTTTTAGCATATACTTACCAGAAGTCACGAATCATCGACCACACTTCAGATGAAGCCGAGCTCGAAAGTAGATGTCCGCTGGATAACACTCCATCTTTCCGCAGTGTGCGGCTGCAAGTCCATTGGAGATGTTGCCAATGGAGCTCATCACGGAGATTCTTATAGACCTTGACCTTCCTACTTTGACGGCCTTCCGCTGTGTGAATCGCCACGCGATGGGCTTTGTTTAGACTCCGAATCCATATTGAATGATACTGCGGCATTGTCCTGGTGTTGTCCTGCAGACATCGGAGTCCGTTGGGGCTGGATGTGACGGCACGCAGGAGTGTGTAGGCAAAAGTTATCATATACAAGTACAGGTAGGCGGGGTAATAGCGAGTGTAGTATAGGTGCCAGCCCCTCACACGTAGTTTACGTGAATATATTAGGCTACTTTGCGCCATACGCATTTGTGTAAATATGGAATGGACCTTCACTGAATACGGCAAACCCTGGCCGGCCATTCATACTTGCACGCCTCTGTTGTCGACCTGGGGAGATGCCGTCCGAGAAGCTTGAGGCCCTTCATAAGGCCATCAAAGACAGGTTCTTGATAAACACGGCGAAGTCCCATTTCGTCCCGGCAACATGGCTTCCCGAAATCCTAAGGGAAAGGGATATATTCGAAGTGCTTTGCGAGGGCACCATCGACAAGGATGAACATCGAAGGATTGCAAAGACGGTACACAATGGAGGACAGAGGCTGTTTGCTGTGCTTGTGTTGATGAGGCAGCCTGATCTGATTTACAACTTTTGCCAGGCTGATCAATACATCGGACAAGAAAATCTGGACATTCGGCTTCCGATGGAGAGGTCGGCACTGGCAGACGTTCTGGGGCTGACAAAAGCTCGAGAGAAGCGTCAGAGGAACGAGGAGCAAAGAAATACGGGACATAGGACAGAGGAGTATGAGAGTCTTGTACAACGTCTCAGACAACAAGAGGAAAATTGTGTGAAGCTATGCGATGACTTCCAGTCGACCCAGTACACGTTTCTCAGCCCTAACTTCCCTCAAGATTCACTCCATCGGAAAATCAACAGCAACATCCGCCTCCCGTTCTTAGACTCCAACGCGGCACCGCCTGATAGCGGTGGCAGTTTCGGATCCGTTTTCAGGGAGACGCTTCCTTCAAGGCGGTACAAGAGTGGCAGAGATAATGTACAAGCTCGGTCTCTTTTCTCTCTTGGTCTATTGAAATGGTGTAGCTAACATTTCGGTCACCAGCGAGGCAAGGTCGTAATTCGCAAAGAACTGAGGTCGAAGGGCGAGAACGAATATGCGCAAGAGCTTCGCTGTCTGCGACTGCTGCGGGCAGCGCGCCACCCAAACCTAGTAGAGGTGATCGGCTCCTACACATACGACGGGAAGCACAATTTTGTGTTCCACGAAGCCCGGGATGGAGACGTTCGGGACTTGCTAGCAAAGAAAATACGGCCGCCCGAGTTTAGCCACGACTCGGATTTCTACATGGCTCTGAGCGGTCTCGCGTCAGCGCTGGAGCAGCTGCACTGCTATTATAACAACGACCTACAACTGGACATGATTGGGTGCCATCAGGATCTCAAGCCGAGAAACGTGCTCGTCCACCGCGGCCGCTTTATACTGGCCGATTTCGGACTGACATCGATGCGCGAGCACGTCCGAGAGAGCAACGACAACGTCGAGACAGCAAAATACCGCGATTTATTCTACTCTGCGCCTGAACAGTTTGATCACGAGGGGCACCGGAAGATAGTCGGCCCGCCGAGCGATATCTGGTCGCTAGGCTGCATCATGGCCGATGTACTAACGTACATGGCGGACATGCAGAATGGCCCAGATGCGGTGCAGCGCTTTTCAGAAAGGCGGATCACAGATCTCATCAAAGACGGCTCGACCTTCAAAACAAGGCCGTTCCACAACTTCAAGGGAGGCGAGAATGACGGGGTTATGGCGCACTTGAAAGAGATGGCGGCAGCAGCACGTGCAACGTCCACAACGACGACCACGATGACGACAGCCAGAGAAAATGCCGTGCAGCTTGTGAAAGATATGCTAACCATTAGCGCAGCCAAAAGACCTGTGATTAAAGAGGTGCTGCAGCGCCTGCGCATCATCACGCTGTGCAAGACGGCCGAGCCGGTGTGCGAGGCCCTGCAGGCATTGCCGTATGGGACGAACCTTGAGTTCCTGATCGAGCGTCAGGTCTTCTATGAATGGCTCGGCACGCTTTCCGCGGTGGCAGCAGGGCAGGTGAAAACTCGGCTAGACATGTTCAAGGCCGATTCCGACTTTACTCGGACGTACGGCACGGTGCATCAGCTGGAGGAGACGGTGCGGCTGCTGAAAGAAGAAGCTACTGCTGCTACGACTGGCTCAAATCAGGACGATATGCTGCATCCGCCCTTTTTCCTCCTGCGCCGACTGAACGAGCAGCTGCTGACATATCTGGACGAGGCCAGCCGCCGCAGCCTGCGGCGGATTGTTGAACTCAAGATTATGCCTAGGGGTCTGGATCTGCTGAACACGACTGACGCCCCTACCACCAGCGAACTGCTGGCGTCTGGCCCCAATGTGGACGTGCTTCGGCGGCTGGCTATAGAGAAGGTTCGCCAGCAGATGCAGGATTCCGCCGGCAGCCGGTTCCGGTGGCTGCAGTCAGGCGATATTGAAGCATGGGGCCATGGGCTAAAACACACGGCAGACCAAGCAACGTTTATGCTCGGAACTCTGCGGCTCACGGGGACAGAGGAGAGGGTGCCTGTGGTGATTGAGGCGCTGCCTCTTGGTCCCGAGTATTCGGAAGCGTCGAGAAGCCAACATCTGACCAGCCGTCTTGAAAACATGCTGAACCTGGGCCGTGAGTCCGACACGCTCTCCAACTACCGGGCCCTCAGCTGCGCCGGCCTCTGCCTGGACGCGAGCTTGCTCAATCTATTGTACCACTATCCGAGCAGCTCCTGCACAAGCACTGTCCCGACGGTGACGACGCTTGCCGAAACGATGATGGAGTGGCCGAATACAACAGACGTCAGGCGCCACTCTGTCGTCACCGTCAATGCCCGTCGGCATCTGGCACACAGCCTGGCGACGGCTATCTTTGGCTTCCACCAGATCCGCTGGCTGCACAAGAACATCTCGCCGTACAACGTCTTGTTCTTTTGCCCACCAGACATAGATCGAGACAAGGATCGAGACAAGGATCGCACTGTGCCTCTGCACCGTGTTTACTTAGACTCGCCAGCGCTCATCGGCTTCTCGCACAGCCGCGGCACAGACGACAACCAGCTCTCGAGCAAGCTGTACAGCTCCGATGAGCGCTTGCACGCGTACCACCATCCTGACTATGCCGGGCCCAATGCAAGTGAACAGATGGTTCCCTACCGCGCCGAGTACGACTACTACAGTCTCGGATTGGTGCTGTTGGAGATTGGCCTCTGGCGGCTGGTGCACATCATGTACAAGAGGCCGGCCGACCGGAGAACGCTGCGTAAAAGGCTTCTCGATAAATGTGTACCGATGCTGGAGGGCACCATGGGCGAGGCGTACAGGCGCGCCGTTGAGGCGTGTCTGTCGGGGTCTCTGGGCGACAAGGACGACACAGTGGTGGACACCAGATTCAGTAATCTGGTTATAGCCCTGCTAGAGGAGGGCCATTGAAAGCGAGGAGAGCGCCAGAGGAAATTCCGGTACTCATGTATACAGAACTATCCAGATTGGTCGTTATTTACAATACATAGAGTTGTCAGCTTATTGGGCCGAGTGCGCATGTGTATTATGGAGTAGACTAGGGGAGTGCTAACACTGTGGTTGTTAATGATTTTACGGACCTGGGCGACGGCTGGGGAACGAGGAAGGATGCAGTTGATGTGGAAGAGAAAGTGCCTGATTCAATGACCGACCGTATGCGTTGCATTTGCATACGTCCTCCCCCTGTTTAGGGGATCTCCAAAGGGGATTCTGTATGTTTGTTTGAAATGGCTTGCCGCACATGATATTTGCTTAGGTCGGCTCAGCAGTGCTCGCCTTGAGTGCGTCGGGCGTTGTGGCTCTGTGAAAGGGACAAAACAAGAGGAAAGCAACCTCGACGATCGAAGGGTAAAATCGTGCTTGAATTTCTAATTTGGGGGTGTGACCATCATTCCCTCCTAAGCTCCTTCTTTCAAGCGAGACCAAGATCCTCCCAGCCAGATTTAGTGCGATCGCCTCGGCTTCTTTAGCATCTTGTCGTTGAGGCCTTTAAAGTACATGCCCACGGTGGGCCGGTAGTTAATGTGCCGCCTTGGGTGGACGCCACAGACCTGATGCTAGCGGCAAGCGAGTAGCAGATTGGCGAGCGTGGGTTGGAAAGAGAGAAGAGAAAGGCAAGGGTCAGAAACCCTGGGAGTTTGCCAATACAGCATACTCTTCCCTTAAGCCGTAGTGACCATGACGCTCATCTGCTCTTCCTTTGCAGCTTGTAAGAACCCTGCATGGTAGACGTTGAAAGGCTAGCATTACCTCTGTAAGCAGCCGAGGCACAAAAATGATAGTGACGTCTTCCATCGGTTGCTACAAACAAGACGGTTATTGATCGAAGGTTGCCATGGGAAGACAGAGGGGAAATACCTCTATTTGGCATTGAATGCCTGGGAAGAGTTCCGCGAGTTTCGCTGTTAGCCTATTCATGATGAGGTACCGCGACGGTAAAACTTGCTTTTTTAGAGTCAGCATGTTATGGGCTTTACGGAGCAGGGGTAGAACTGTTTGCGGGTTAGTGTACAGAGAAAACATGCAATGAATAGGGGTGCAGGGGCAGAGAATTCCGGTTACTATATATGTAATATGTAGGCGGCAACAATCGTGCTTACGACTAAGATGAGGCTGAACAGCACTTCCCGCGTCAGGTATCAAGCAGAATATGTTTGGGCACCAACCAGTTTCTGAGGCTGTCGTCCCGGAAATAAACGGATGCACGAGTCTCACCGACGGCGTTCTCGACCTCTCGCTTGGTCCTAAAAAGGCATAGTTAAGTACGGACACGGCAGACTTGAAACGAGCTGTGTACAGAATATTGTGGGCCAGAGGTGCCTCAAACCGATGAACCACCCTGTTTAAGAGAGGGGAAAGTTGCAGCGCTTTGACGGTGGCTTCTTGACTCTTGCTTCCTTGCGATTCTCGGATTAGAGTTACTAGCGGCTGCCTTTTGGTCTTTAGTAAACAATGGGGTCAGTCACTCCACATCCTGTGCCAATGGGCTGGCCCGACATCGTGCAGGAACACGACCTCGGCCCCATGCACGCAAAGCTGCTAGAGCACCAGTCGACCCTGTTCTCCACCCAGCATGACGAGACCAGGCTGTGGGTCGTAGGTGGCCCAACAGGTAAGAAGCACCGTGATGGTGTGCATGTGGGCTAGTGTTTCGGATCGTCGAGCGCAGGTCTCGCGGCTAAACCATAGCAGCAGCAATTGAGCAAAAACAGCTCCAACCTGGGGACCTGGACCAGTTGGCAGTTGCCAGGTTAGAGGGGGGGGAGAACTGTTACTCGGGTAGCCACGTTGCACTCTTGTAAGTGATGAAACGAATCCGGTGGTCGAACGGCTCGTTAACGGGCGGGCAGAACCATCGACCAGACACACTCCTGGGATCGGCTTAGGGTGACTAGGGATACGTTTGAGCGAGTCGTGCGGACCCTGAGGGTATTTCCGTCGTTCCTGGACATTGTCTTAGGCTTCGGCACTCGAACCCGGGACAGCGGCAACACGTGGAACGGCTTTCGCTCTAGACGGCAGGAGAGCGATGGCAGACATTTAGTCGTGGAGTTGTGTTACACTATTCACTTTGTCGAGAGAAACAACAGACCGACAGGCGATCCGTGGTCTCTAAGGCAGACGGGCGTCTACCATTGTATGTCAACAAGACCGTCGGTCTGGATCCTCATCAAGCCTTCTCCCGTCCTCAAGAAACGGCTATGGGCGCAGCTCGGCGCTGGATCGACTCTCTCGCAAAAACCCGCAGAGACGGATGCACTGCTGCATGTTTTGGTGCTGAGATTTGCACTGCAGAACTGGCCGGAATACATTGCCGAGAAAGTCCAAGCTCTGGAGGAATTGGTAAGGGCATTTTTATTAGTTAAACGCTCTGAAATGGATCATTCTTTAACATGCCATCGTTGAAGGAAAACAAGTCGCTGTATTCCGACGTGGATTTTGTCCGGTCGTTCGACTACAACCTTCGCTTCCGGGACAGGCAGTATTTGCAGCTTCTGCACAGCAAGCTCCTCCGGGCAGCAGCCATGCTGGAGGGCGTCATATGTCTGGGCGAGAGGGTCAAGACGCTCTTGTGCGAATGTCTGGTTGACGGCACGATGCGCAGAGCCATTGCGGACGATCTAGATAACTACAACGCCGAGGCAAGGCATTACCAGCGGTGCTTACAGGATTTGCAAACGCGGACTTTGGGCGTGATTTCTCTTGTAAATCGAATAACTCGTCCTGCCTCCTTTTGTTCTTCGTCGCTATACTGACACCACCCCAGTTGATTAACATTCTCGACGTTCGCAATGGCCAGAACTCATCTAGCTCGCTCAAGGCCATACAGGAAGTGTCATTGGAGAGCCAACAAGCCGGTAAGGTGGACCAGCGGACGTCGGTCAATATTCGGGCCCTTACCGTCGTGGCTACAATGTACTTGCCTGCGTCTCTGCTTTCGGTATGGCCGAGAATCAACCGAGCAACAAACCAAGAACAAGCTGACAAAGCAGGGCATATTTAGCTCCAATCTTGTAAGTGTCAATTCGGCGGGGTCGTTTGTTCTAGTGTCCCATTTCTGGGTGTTTGTCGTCGTGCTGCTGCCAATGATCGTGGTGACATTCTCTATAGTCAAGCTATTGGAGACGCTCTGGAAGAGTCGCTGAGGAAAGTGATTGCTGTGACGGTAGCAGCGGCAGTGATTCTGAAAGTGGATAAATGGAATCGACTGGGTGACTTCGGAATGGACGCCGGAAAATATGTCGGGCGTACGAATCGGTCTACATGTATTACGTATGTTCCTAGCCTTGCTACCCGGAGCTGTCTTGTGTCGAGTTCCCGCGGATTGTTACATCGTTCACGTCGTACTCGGACTGGGGTGGTGGCGAAGAAGCTCTACTCCGTAGCAGCCGATTGTACGAAATAAGACTTGTCTTTCTTCTTGGTGCCTATCGGCTCATGCGAACGAGTACGGAGTATTATTACGAGTATTTAGCTGTGACGGAAAGGGCCGTGAGTTTGCATCTCAAACTGACATCGTACAGTATTTTTTACGCAAGACCAAACTCAATAACAAGGGCACGATGGATAGTAGATCCTCGTTTCCTGACTTACAAAAAGCTGTTAGTTTCACTTCGGCAAAGTCGACCAGCTATAGTCCCGCAGCGTGGGCAGAAAAGGATGTGACCAACGAAGGCCACTACAATCTCCTCCGCTGCCTGTCATGTGCCCAGAAATGCCAGATCGACTTTCTGGGCATCACCTGGATAGAGGTCCAGGGACAACTGGGAGGCGGTGGCCAGGCGGTGGTGGCCCAGACGCGCGCCAGCGTCGATGTCGTGTTCGCCTTCAAGCGCCACCGGTGGCCCAATCAGGGTCGGATCAGGGCGAATACTGTCAAGAAAACGGACCAGTTCTTTCGCGAACTCTGCTCCGAGATCATGGCTTTAGGGCACGCAAACATTCGGGGGCACCCTCACATTGTGCAGTTGCTGGCTCTGAGCTGGGAGATGGGCGACATCTACCGCTGGCCTTTTTTGAAAGATAGGGTAGTCTGGCCGGTCCTGGTCCTGGAAAAGGCGCCACTTGGAAATCTGGCCGACTTTATGCGCAGTGAGGAAGGCCGCCGGATCGGATTTCAGACGAGACTAGACATGTGCGCTGGTGTGGCGTCGGCGCTCGCGGCTGTCCATAAGATTGGTACTAGTTCTTTTTCTTCTTTCTTCTCCATTCTTTCCCTCTCATCTAACACCGCAGGCATCGTCCACGGTGACATAAAACCAGGCAATTCCCTTGTCTTCGACGGTCCGCTGGTGAAGCTGTGCGACTTTGGCTTCTCTGCCCTCGTTTCGAACAAGTCGATTTATTTGGCCGGAACGAAACCATGGACCGCTCCCGAGATTGAAAAGAACAACAGGTGCGATCGTACCGGTGCTCGTATGGCTGACCTCTACTCGTTCGGCAAACTGTGTCTCTGGATCGTCTTCCGTGAGAAGCTGGAAGTTATAGGCAAGACCGGCGCGAATAAGAACAATCTGGACATCGAACCGTTGCAGCAACCGGTAGCCGAGGTGCAGAAGCTAGCGCATGATCTCGTATCGGATCTTAATGATGAGGGGAGCAAGCAGATGCTACGGGAGCTGTTTTCGAGGCTGTTGTCCGGTGATCCTGGCAGCCGGACGCTCTTGAACCCGGCCGCGACCTGGCTGGATTTTGAAAGGATGGCCGAGAGTTTTCGGAATGGCCGAAATGTCCGCAATGGTGGTATTTCTAGTGTTCACAACGCTGAAAACGGCAGTGCTCCTGCTGCGGTAACATTTCCCAGGATCACAGACCTACAGGTACGAAGCAGCAGGTCATACGATGCTGTCTTAGGCTTTTGCTTACTAGCCGTGCAGGTGAACTGGTCGCTGCAAAGCTACTGTGCGTGCGACTTACGCGTGCGACTGTGCATCTTTAACAGCCTAAAGTCCGCGTACGAGGAAACGACGGGCGATGAAAAGGCCTGGGCTGCGAAACAGTTAGGCTTCTGCGAGGCGGTTGGCTTTGGCACAGAGCGAGACGATGCCGCTGCTAGGCGCGAGGGCCGGCAGGTCGACGCGGCCACACTCGCGCAGATGGTGGAAGAGACGCGTCCCGTGCAGCGGATCGGCAACGCGAAACTGGCGACTATATGTGACAACGGCATCATACAGCCAGTGCACTACGAGACGGGCATCGGGGTGATGGACGAGAAGGCGTGGATTGAGATCCGGGAGGCCTGCGAGGCCGAAGTCCGGCGGATGCAGGAAGCGCTGGGACCAACACACGCGGCCGTTCTGAATCTGAAGTGGTCACTGTTGTCGCTGCTGCAGCGGAGTGATGATCCGCTGATGCCCCTCAAGCTGCTGCACCCGATGGTGGCAGACCTCAAGGCAGACAAGGCCTGCTATGGACCAGCGCACAGAGATACGCTCCTCACGCAGGCCTACTTTGCTCTGGCCCTGCTCCCGTACGGTGGACCGCGGTCGATAGAGAGGATTCTACAGCACTGCCAAGAGACGTACGCAGCCATATCCAAGAGCGTGATTAAGAAACACGTGATCGTTTTGGCGCTGTGTGAAGCCATCTCGGACATGCTCGGCTATCTACATCACACGCAAGAGTCACAGAGTCTGGGCAAGCTGGCAACAAAAGGCATCAGCGACATCTTTGGGCCGGCACACGCGAATACGCTCCTGGCGCTCGACAGGCGGACGGACCGTTCTATGCGCGTGGGGAACGTGGAAGCCGCGCTGGCCAACGCCGAGGATATTGCTTCGCGCATGACTAAGCTCGTCGATGCCAATCAAATCATCCACGTGAGTTTGCGCCGCAAGCAGTGGTTGATCTTGATGATGACCGGCCAGTGGGATAAGGCCCTGCGTGTCGTTCAGAAGGGCGAGGAGGATCGCCACGCGTGGGCAGACAAGTTGAACCCCCCGGTTCCGGTGCCGCCAATGATTCTACTCGACTACAACATGGCGCTGGGCACTATTTATCTGCACATGTCGCGCTTTGCCGAAGCCATCAGACATGTGCGCGAGGCTGTCCAGCTGGTCGCTCAGATGCGGAAGCGGCTTCCGACGACGCCTACGGAGCCAAAGAGCTCGCTTGCTACCTTTGACCAGACCAGAGAGCTGTTCGCACTGCTCGGCGACAATTTCACCGCCCTTGACGGAAGCAGAGATGAAGACGGCAGCGTGGACAGCCCTTCCGATACGGACCTGTTCACCGAACCCCCCATCCAGATTGGTGTTCGATCAGCCCTGATAACATGCCTCCACGCCTATGCCCAGGAGCTGGAGGCGAAGGGGGGGAAGGAACGTCGCCAGGCTGGTCGTCTCAACGACGAAGCTGACAAGCATCTTGGAGAGCTGCTGCAGCCGGTGGATCTGAAGATGAAGGTTCGCTCTGAAGCTATCCCTGTAGCTACACCTGCACAGGCTGTTGCAGGCCCTCGCTCCGCCACCCTCCAGGCCACTGACCGCGGTCTGCTGCAACTGGTCGAGCTGATAGCATCGCTGGGCATACAGAATGCACGGGGTGGCTTGCATTACACCAAGGCCCTAAACGTTGCGACAAAGATGGGACTGTCTTACGTAGCGGCCATCCTCGAGGAGCAGCTTGCTCTCTGTGCTGACGTGCCGCCGCCATTGTCGACAGGGCAATTCCGGGCCGCGGACCTTGCAGCTTGGCTGACCGGTTCGTGGACCGGCCTCTTTCTCTACGATACCGTCTTAGACCGGAAGGACCAAACAGGGCGGAAGACGCTGGGACTCAAGGCCAACGTCGTCGACAAAAAGACGACGGCAGAGGTTGGCTGGGATGTCGACGTGCAGGGACAGTCGATGGACGACTTGGGTGAATGGAACGTCAGAGGACAAGCCTACTCCAGCGGGCGGGTAGTGCTCTGGTTTTGGCACTCCAAGAGCAGCGACAATGTCGGCTGGGAATACAATGGAGGTGCACGCCGAGAGCAGCAGACGGTGGGCGGCTATTGGGGCTTCCGTATGGTCGAGAGGGACGCTGCGGGAGGGACCTTTTTGTTTTTTAAGCGTTAGGTTATGGACTTTGCGGCCTGGCCCGACATCATGACGAGCTGGAAACGAACTGATCGGTACAGCATCGTCGTGGAGAAGTCAACGAGCGATGGTCGCAGGTGGAGACATGGTATGCAAGGAGGCTTGAAAGCTTAAAGAAAGGATGCAGCCAAGACGACTCTCGAGTGCTTGCCGCCGTTGTGTTGGCTGTGTAGTAGTGCAGCCACGAACCGGGACAATGCCGTGTCTGACGTTTTCGGTCGGCTTGAAATGCGGAATCGATGTTCGTTGGATATAATTGGAAAGTGTCTAAACGTTGGTCCAGTCGGAATGTTCCTGCTTTCCTCCATCACAGCACTTCATGCTTATTGGACGCCTCCTAAAATCGGCATTCACTTATGCGTGGAATTGCATCGCATTGAGCAATATGTGGTGTGCCTGGCTTCCTGCACTAATCAGCGCCCCGCCATGGCTAGGACAAGGCATGGCTGCATGAGGTTGACCGGCTGAGGCTATTATGCTTGTGCACAAGGATTTCGGTGTTAATCAACCACGAGACAGAAAAGGGCCAAACAAGGCTGAGGCGCTTTTTTCGAGGGGAGGAACCGAGTCAAGTCTTGAACACCTTCTCCATTTGAGAGACCATTAGGTGATGAACGACTACAGATCAAGCCAGCTTCCCGCTCTTCATGTTAATAAAGCCAACCATATTCATTTTCCCCTCTCTGTCTCTCCGTCTGAACATATCACCATGGGGGTCGCTACTCTTTCCGTCCTCGTCTGTTCTGGCACTGTCCCTGTCTGCAGCCGCACGCTTGCCATACCAGGCAAGTTCACCGCCTGGTTCCCCATCGCGTCTCTGTCTGGCCAGGTCACGGCCTATGAGAGCACCAGGTGCTGGAACCGCGAGCATCCGCGGACACCGACAGCCACTCGATGGAGCAGGCTCCATCCACTGTACCGTAATTGCACTTTTGACCCTGAAAAGACGTTGCATTGAGATCGTGATACCCTAGTCGTAGCATTGCGATGTAAATGTTCCTCCGCGCGACCTCCCCTCGTCCCGGCCTGCTGGTCCTGCTAGCGCTCCCCGTCCGGCGCCCGGCCGGCCTCAGTCCATGCCCAGGCGCCAGAGCCCATCGCCGAGGAAGTGGGCGTCCTCGACGACGGGGCCCTTGCCCTTGTCCTTGACCTCCTTGGTGCCGGCGACGAGCAGGCCGACGGCGCAGGCCTCCAGCTTGCCCTCGGCCGTGATCACGACGGGCTCGCCCTGCTGGAGCTCGCGGCTCCAGTGGCCGTCGTCGTCGACGCCCTCGGGGGCGTCAGCCTCGGGGGCGTCGGCCGGGGCCGGCAGCCGGCCGCCGGCGCTGGTCAGGCCCGGGGCCATGAGAGTGGCGCCGCCGAGGACGTAGCGGATGGCGCCGCGGTCGATGCGGATGCTCGGAAATGCCTGGGGAAACCGGTGGACGAGGCGGAGGTGCGGCAGCAGCGGGACGTCGCCCGGCTTGCCCGACTCGAAGAAGAGCGGCTCGTGGTCGAGCACGTACAGGACGGCGCGGTCGGGCAGCTTGATCGACTGCAGCGACGCCTTCTTGGGCAGCAGCTCATCGGCGTACGGCACCAGCAGCGGGTACGTCGACAGCAGCGACTGGCGCAGCGACCGCTGCACCGACGTCTTGAGCTTCTGCGGCGGCGCCGAGGATATGCTGCGGGCCAGGTCAGCCAACAAGCAAGACACGCGGGACACGCCCAGACACGGGAGGCGACGACGGAAGCACCAGTCGCCCCCTACCCCCCTCCCGGTACTCACTCCTTCTTAAACATGGTCGCGATCGGTCAGAACAATGGTCGGCCGACGTGTTGCAGCTCAGAAGCCCCGCTGCAGAGAAAAATGGCAGAGACAGCCTTATCTTATCGGCCGCTCGGCGGGGTAATAGCTGGTCTCCACAGTGAGCACAGGCGCTGTAGCCTGCGAATACAGCAGTGTCACCGGCTGCAGACAGCCGTACGCGCGCTCGTGTCTCACGAGATAATGCAATGCTCATTTACTGCTTCTATTTATGAGGATGCAATCGTGCCAATCCCTGGCCTCTATCCATGGTACACGTTTTCCACCGTCCCGTCCTGGGCCAGAATCACATTCAGCCGCTTCGCCTCGTGGTCCTTGGACAGGATCTGTCCGGGCTGCACAACCCGCACTTGCTTGGGCAAGTCCTTCTTCGAAAAGGCCTGCATCGTCAGATCCATGCACCGCAAGGGGGGGGATTTTGCCTGTCGGAAATCACAGCAGTCCGCAACGTACCGTCTCGCTCGAGCTGCCGTCCGTCAGCGTCTTGCCCACGAGCTTCTGCAGCCACTCCTGCGTCTCGCCGTCGCCCAGGTTGTTGGCCGTCACGCCAGGCACGATCAGAGGCATGTTGCTTGTTTTGTAGGGCAGAGTATGGTGTCAGGTGCTGGCTGGTTCAGAGAGGCGGATGCGAGCGTACAAACTGTATGCAGAAAAGGTCGGGCAGATCAGGCAGAAGGAACAGACGGCAACTGCACAACCAATGCCTTATATTGGCGGCGGCAGGTGCCTGGACTATGACGTCGCCGTTTCGTCCGTGCTGTGGAGCCGAGTGGGGAAGTGGAACGCACGCCACTCCTCGTCTTTGGCTTACTAACAAGTTACGGGTCACAGCTGCAAGTCCAAGAGAAACACGTGTCTGATGAGCTGAGAGGTCGCAGTAGATACCGCCATGGCAGACTAGATCAAAAGAGACAAGACACCAGACAACGGCGCATGGGACAGGGCTGAAAGGGGGGTATAAGACGTGGGCTACGCCGTTGTAGTAGCGACTGAGTGAGGTATCTGTTCTTGGTTGAAACGCCTGCCGCTCCGTAGAGAAAAAACACAACCATAGGATATGCCCAAGCCAGAAATCTAGAATCCAATAAATCCAAAACAGAAAGACAGAAAAATACACCTAAGCCAGCCCGGAGGCATGGCCATCTGAAGAGACCGGCTCTTCAGAAGCGAAGAAGAGTGTTGGCATGCACAACTGCACAATGCAGCCGGAAAGCAGGCCGAGAAACAGACAGAAAAACGCCACATGCTCGTACAGATCGACTCGTTCACCCATTACTCGTACGCTGTCGCCAGCTCGTAATCGTGCTCGTGAGCCTCCCCGCGCTCAGATCTTTCGCCAACGCCACCAACTGCTGCGTGGCGTGGCGTCATAGGCGGCGCCGTTGCGCCCGTCGCTGCCTTCAGACACCTGCGGATCGTGTTTTTGTTCGCCGCGGTCACCACGGTCACCACGGTCACCACGCGTGCGCTCTCCACGATCACGGTCCCGGTAGTATCGCTCGCGATCCCGGTCCTCGCCCCGTCGGTCTTCGCCTCGTCGGTCCTTGCGTCGACGCCCGTCGTCTTCGGCCGCAGTGGCCTCGGCCTCATGATAGCGCTGGCTGTGACGACGGCGGTCGCGTCGCTCTCGCCGTGCCGCCTCCTCCGCTGCCGCGGCTTCGGTCTCGGCCGCTGGCGGTGGCGGCGGTGCGTCCGAGTGCTCCTTTACCCACGACGACGTGCCCGAGTGCGGCCAGCTCGTCTGCTTCCCGTGTTTGTCCCGCTTCTCCCGGTCGCTGCGCGAGTACACGTGCTGCTGCTCTTCCGTCTCCGACTGCCGCCGTGACGACGTCTTCTTCTTGTCCGCGGCCTCGCGCATCGCCTGCTTCTCGGCTCGCCGACGACGACGTCGCTCTTCCTCGTCTTCCCGCTCGCTCTCTGGCGCGTGCGGCTCGGCCCGGTGGTGGTGTCGTCGATCCGAGTGTCGTCCTGTTTCCGCTTCCGCCCCAGACCGCTCTCGCTCCTTGCGCATCCGTCGTCGCTCTGCCCGCTCGCGGTCTGCATGTTCGCGCTCAGCCGCCTCCCGCTCTTCTGCTGCCCGTCGCTCTGCCTCCTCACGCATCCGAGTCCGTCGCTCTGCCCTGCGTATTTCCCGTTCTTCGAGTCGCCGTTTCTCTTCCTCTTGTTTCCGCCGCCGCTCGCGTCGCTCTTCCTCCTTGGCCCGCCGCGCCTCTTCTGCCGCACGCTCTGCTGCTTCCCGTTCTGCTGCTTCACGTTCCGCACGGCGTGCCCGACGGGCTGCGCGACGTTCGTGGTCTGCGTCTGCTATGCCTGCTCCGTCCGCGCCATCTGCCACGGTCTGGATTGTGTGTCGGCGCCGTGCCTCTGGTTTCACTTCGGGTCGTGCTTCGCGGGGCGGCATCGGCGCTGCCGGTGCAGAGTTCAGCTTTCCAAACAGGCCGGCTAAACCAGAACGCTTTCCGGACATGGAATTGGCACGCTTCGGCGGGCTCGGAGGGTCCACAATCGTCTCTTCTTCCTCTTGGCGGTGATGCTGACGATGATAATGATGGTCAGCGCCTCGATCCTCCGCATAAAAACGGCTATCGTGCACTCTGCTTGTTACCTTGGATCTGCGTCGCTCCGACCGCATGATCGCCGGCTCGGCGTCCGTCGTGCCGGCCTCGTCCTCTTCAACGCGTGGCTTGGAGGCCCGCCGGCTCCCGGAACGGCCTACTCCAAGGATCTTGGCTGCCTTTCCAGTGATCTCTGGCTCCGGCGCTGGCGGTGGCGATGCCGGCCCATTGGTGACATCGACCGAGTTGCGCCGTGTCGCCCGGTTTCCGTTGCTCACGCTATGTCGCTTCTCCCGCGTCTCCCGCGTTTCCCGCGGCTCCCGCATCGTGGCAGAGCGCGAGATCGGCGGCGTGCTGGCAAACACGCTCTGTCGCCGCATTGCCTTGGCCGGAAAGTCCTTTGCCTTGTCCGGCCGATCAGCCTTATCTGAACCAGACGAGTCTTTCGAGTCTTTCGATGAGCTTGCCTTTTCGTCTCTGCCCTTCTTTGCCTCTGCCTTGTCCTTGTGGTGGCGGGATGAGGCCGGCGGCAGTTTCACCTCTCGCTTCGCCGGCACGCTGACCGCGGGCGGTGCAGGCGGCGCTGGTGGTGCAGGTGGTGCAGCCGGTGCGGCCGGTGCGGTCGACGACCACATGTTCCAAGACGCCCCATCGCGATTGATCTTGGTGCGATCCTTTTTTGCCGCTTTTGGCTCAAGAGGCGGTGTGGGGGTCCTGACAGGGTCTTCAGTCGGTGCAGCGGGCACTGGTGGGAGCACGGACGCGGCTGCGGCCTTGGCCTTGGCCGCCTTGCTCGTGGCGCCCTTCTTGCCAGATTTCTTCGTGGATGCCATGTCGATGACGGCGACAATTTTGTCTTCTTCTTCGTTGTCTAGCCTGTTCGCCTCATCCACATTGTCGTTCTCCTCGACCGAAAAGCTCAGCGGCGATGCGAAAGACCAGCGAGATGGGGCCTTCCGGGATGAAGATGCTTGTGGGGCTGCTTCCGGCTCTTCCACAATAACCGGTGCCGCCCTGTCTCTCTTTGATTTCTTCTTCTCGGGCACCGCTGGCTCCTCTGGCGGTGGAGGCGGTGGAGGAGGTGGCGGTAAGGTCAGCGATCGACGCGGTGGCGCTTCGTCAACAATTGGCTCGTCGCGATCGTTCGCTGCAGCCTCAAATAGCTTGAGGCGGTCGGAGATCTTGCCGCTGACACCCTTCTTGGTTTTGGAAGTTGACACGACATCCCTCGCGATCGGTGGCGCGTCCTTGGTCACCTCCTCAACCACGCTACTCCTCTTCGAGCTCTTACTGGTCTTGGTACTCTTAGCGTCGTGCTGCAAGTCCAGCTGATCAGCTGACTCAGCTTCTGTCGCCACTAGCTCAGCCTTGGCAGTAGCCTCTGTAATCGATGCCTCAGGCAACGAACTCTTCTTGGACGATCCCCAGAAGCTGAAAGTCCCGCTGCTCTTCGGCGGCTCGATCTTGGTCTCGACCTTTGGCGCCAAGATCGCTTCGATCTGTTCGGGGCTGAGGTTGATCAGGTCGTCCTCAATATCCTTGAACATGTCGTCGTAGCCATCCTCTCTGCCCTTGCCCTTCTTGTCCTTTTTTTCCTCCTTTTTCTCTTCCTTTTGTTCCTCGTCCTTGTCCCTGTCCCGGTCCCAGTCCCGGTCCCAATCCTTGTCCTTGCCTTTGCCCTTGTCCTTTTTCTTCTCGTCTTTCGACTTTGACGATGACTTGGACTTGGACTTCTTGGCAGCCTCCGCAGCCTCTGCCTCCTCACGCTGCCGCTCTGCCTCTTCTTCCGCCTCGCGTGCTGCTTCCTCTTCCGCCTCGCGAGCTGCCTCCTCTTCCGCTTCCTTGGCAGCGACCTCTTCGGCTCGTTTGTTGGCGCTCTGATTTAGAGCATCGAGCTCCCGCTGCTCCTTCTTGGTGAGTTTGCGGCCCCTTTCCTTCTTTTCCTCGAGCATCGTCCTCTTCTCCTCCTCCTCTGCTATCTTGGCCTCTGCAGCCTCACGAGCAGCTTGCTCTTCAGCTTCGATGCGCGCCTTCTCTTCTGCCTCGCGCTGAGCAGCCTCCTCCGCCTCCCGTGCCGCTTCCTCTTCGGCTTCGCGAGCGGCGCGCTCCTCTGCTTCCTTCGCCCCTTGCGCCTCCTTCTTTGCCTTCTCCTTCTCCGCCTTTCTCTTTTCCTTTTCGAGCTTCTCTTGCTCCTTCTTGCTCAGCTTGGGCTCCTTCTTCTTTTCCTTTTCCTTTTCCTTCTCTTTCTCCTTCTCCTTCTCTTTCTCCCTTTCTTTCTCCTTCTCTTTTTCCTTTTCCTTTTCCTTCGACTTTGACAAGGAACCAAAATCGTCGTCCCAGAAATTAGTGACTGGCGCCTCTTCCTCGTCAAGTGGTGTTGGAACACGAGGTGGAATTTCAGGTTCTGGTCCCACCACCGCCTTGCCTTTCTTCTTTTTCACTTTCCTGGTGATACCCCAGCTCCACGATTCTTCCTCTTCCTGTGGTTCCTCCTTTTCGGCAACCTCTTCCGGGGGGTTGTCATCCTGCTTGTCGTCAACTGAGTCGTGGGCGTCGTGGAACTCGAGTATTTCGTCCTCTGCTTCCTTGCTCTTGGTGTCGACTTCGGCGTTTTTAGGCTCATCCCAAGTGTTGCTTTGTTTGCTCTTTTTCTTGGTCTTCGCGCTGCTGCCCCAGCCCAACCAGCCATAGTCAGCCGCCGGCTCAGGTTTGTCCTTTTCCGGCTCCTTTTCGGCTACGACAATGTCCTTCTTCTTCTTGTCCTTCTTCGTAGCTGTTGGCCACATGCTGTCGCCCAGGTCGACCAATGGTTCTTGCTCTGGTTCAGGCGTAGGCTCTGGCTCAGGCTCGGCGTGTTTCCCCTTCTTTTTCTTGTCCTTCTTGGAAGTGGTGCCCCAAATGTCGTCTTCTGCCTCGGGGGCCGGGGGTTCGGTTGCTGGTTCTGGCTCAAAAATAAAAGGCTTGCTCTTCTTTTTCTTGTCCTTCTTGCCCGCAAATGCCCATTCGTCGTCCTCTGCCTCAGCGGCAGGAGGTTCTGGGGCCAGAGGCTCGGGTGTAGGCTCGCATACAGGTTCCGCAGTCTTGCTGCTCCTCTTCTTCTTTTCTTTCTTGAGAGAAGAGCCCCATGTATTTGTCTCTGGTTCCGGTTCCGGCGGCTCAGGCGTAGGCTCGCGTAAAGGTTCCACAGTCTTGCTACTCTTCTTTTTCTTGTTCTTCTTAGGAAAAAGGTCCCACGCGTCTGCCTCGGGTTCCGGCTCAGGCGTAGGTTCGCGCAGAGGTTCCACAGTTTTGCTGCTCTTCTTTTTCTTGTTCTTTTTGACAGGAAAGTCCCACGCGTCTGCCTCAGGTTCCGGCTCAGGCGTAGGTTCTCGCTCGGGTTCCGCAGTCTTACCGCTCTTCTGTTTCTTCTCTTTCTTAAGAGAGAAACTCCACGATTCCAGCTCTGGTTCCGGTTCGGGATCCTTGGGCTCAGACATCGGCTCAGGTTCGGGCTCGACAGTCTTGCTGCTCTTCTTTTTCTTCTCCTTCTTGAGAGAGAGGCCCCAAGATTCCAGCTCTGGCTCTGGTTCCGGTTTTTGGGGCTCGGGTATAGGTTCCGGCTCTGGGTCGACAGCCCTGCTGCCCTTCTTCTTCTCGTCCTTTTTCCCGGAGAAGTCCCAAAGATCGTCCTCCAGCTCCCGGGCGGGGGGTTCGGGCGTGGGTTCGAGCTCGATAGTCTTGCTGCCCTTCTTCTTTTTCTCCTTTCTGACAGCAAATCCCCACGTGTCCTCGGGCTCATCAGTGGGTGGGTCAGGCGCAGGGGGCAACAGTTCAGGCTCCGGATCTGGGTCTGCCTCAGGCTCGGGTTCTGGCTCCGGCTCCACCGCCTTTCCTTTCTTCTTCTTCTCTTTCTTGGTGCTGAGCGTGGACCATGGGTCGGCCTCCGGTTCGGCCTTGGCGGGTTCCTCTTTGGCGACCTCCGGCTCTGCAACAGCCATCAACTTTGTCTTTTTCTTCTTCTCCTTCTTTGTCATAGAGGAACCAAATAAATCGTCTTCCTCTTTCTTTTCGGGCTGTGGCTCTGGTTCCGGCTCTGGCTCAGGCTCAGGTTCTGGCTCCACTTCCTTCTTGTTCTTCTTCTTTTTCACTGTTACTCCCCAAGCGCCCCAGCTTTCCTCTTCCATTGGCATTTCCTCGGGCTCTGGCTCCGGTTCCTTTGGCGGCTCCGGCTCAAAGGCCGCCATAGCAGAGGCAACCCTTCCTTTCTTTTTCTTCTCTTTCTTCGAAGCGGGAGCAGTCCAGACAGACTCCTCCAGGTTATTGACCCCCAGAGCAGGTGCGGGCTCTAGATCCAGAAAGGACCCCTTTTTGCTGCCCTTCTTGCTTGTTGCCCAGCTGTTGCCGCCCCATATATCTTCACCCTTCTCTTCCACGAAGGCCGGTTTGGATTTAGGTTCAGGCTCGGGCTCGGGCTCGGGCTGAGGTTCGGGTTCTGGCTCCGGCTCAGGTTTCGACTCGGGTTCAGGTTTGGGGGGGGGCTTAGCAGGCTCGGGTGTCTTCTCTCTGGTTCTGCCAGTCGCCGATGCCCAAAACGAGGAGAAGAAGTTCTTGGGGGCCTCCGGTTCAGGGACCGAATGTGTTGATTTCGAGTCCTTGTTAGAGTCGGAGTCGGCCGCAGGCTTCTTCTTTTTCCGACTGCCCCACGAGAACCCCCAATCGTCTTCCTCGTTTTGTGCGACTGGCTCAGGTTCGGGCGCAGGTTTAAGTTCCGGCTCGGGTTCCGGTTCAATGACAACTATAGGTTCCGGAACCGGTTGTGGTTCTGGCTTCTGCTCCAGGTCTACAAGCTTGCCCTTCTTTCTCTTCATCTTTTTCGTCGTTGTTGTACCCCAAGCATTGAATGCCAAGTCTTCGGCAGCACCAAGAATGCCAGTTGGAGGCTCCGGTGGAGGTTCGAGCTCCGGGTCTGGGTCGGGGTCCTTTGGCAGCTCGGGCTCTTCGACGATGGGAAAGGCTGAAGCTTTGATCTTCTTTTTCTTGTCTTTCTTGGTTGTGCCAAAGGATGGAAACGCGTCGTCAACAGCATTTGTCAAGTCGGGCTTGCTCTCCGGCTCGGGATCTTGCACCGGCTCTGGCTTGGTCTCAAGCTCTGCACTCTTCCCTTTCTTCTTCTTCTTGCTGGGGGCAGATGCGCCCCAGCCGAAGTCAAAGTCGTCCATCTTGTCTTCCGCAGCGGGAGCGGGTGGATCGACGACCTCTTCGAGCGCAGCCTTCTTCTTGGATTTCTTGCTCCCAAACAAGTCGTACTCGTTATCAAAGGAGGATTTGTTCTTCGGTGGAGTGTGGGCCTCCAAGGAAGGAGTATAATCGCCTTTCTTGCCCTTCTTGTCCTTTTTCGCTGTCAGACTTGGCCAGAAGCTGCCCTCCTCTTCCTTTTCAGCAGTGTCCTCTAGTTCTAGCTCCAGTTCTGGTTCGGGCTCCTTGGGTGGCTCAGGCACAATAACGACAGTAGTCCCTTTCCCCTTTTGCTTCTCCTTTGTCGTTGTAAGGACCCCAAAAACCAATTCCTCCTGGAATGCCGGTTCTGGGACTGGCTCTGGCTTTGGCTCCGGCACTGGCTCGACCGGTTTAGGCTCGTCAACCTTCTTCTTCTTGGCTTTCTTGCCGCCCAAACCCCAAACGTCCCAGACACTTTCTTCTTCCTTCTTCTCAGGTTCTGGTTCTGGTTCTACTGGCGGTGATGGTGGCGGTGCTGCTGGCTCTGGATCAGGGTCTGGTTCGAAAACGCTGGCCATCGCAGCAATCTTTCCCCTCTTCTTGATCCTCTTCGGCGCTGTCAGTGATGTCCCCCAGACATCAGTTGCTGCCGTGGACTCGGCTTCCTTGAGTGGCTTCGCTGGTTCTGGTGCTGGCGTGTCTTTCTCTTCGAGATTGTCTTCGCCGAAGTCGCCAAAACCAAGTGTCGTCTTCTTCTTTTTGGGCTTAGCTCGACTGGGGCCCCATGGATTCTCTTCCTCCTCGGCCTTCTTGTCCTCGATAATCGCGGACTTTTTGCTATCGGATGTACCCCATGCGGAACCAGTTTTGGCAGAACCCCAAACTGATCCCCAGCCTGCCGAAGATTTGACGGTCGGTCCCGGATCCAGGTCCAAGGGCGGTCCATTATCGTTGAGCTTGATCTCCTGAAACGCGTCAGCGTCCCCTGCTGAGGACTCTAGAAGCCAAGCATCGCCCTTCTTGCTCTTCTTCATCTTCGTGCCGGCGAGGTCTAGTGCGGCGTCATCCTCCTTTTTCTTGCCGTCACCATCATCCCCGCTGCCACCGTTGATGTCCTTGCCCGCGTCACCTCCTGCAGCGTCCTTCTGATCGGCGCCGTTGCTGTTGCTGTCGTTGCTGTTATTATTGTTGTTATTTGTGTTGTTGCTCGCGCTGTTGGTATTGCCGGCATTGTTCGTCTGGCCCTTCTTTTTCTTTTTCGGACCGGCCTCCTTGAAGCCTTCTGTAGACGAAAAGTCCACGTATGTGTCCAGGCAAGGGTCCCGAAAGAGGTCAGAGTCACTCTTGTGCCTGCGACGATCAGACTCGGTCTGTGAAGGGGCGTCGCCAAGACCAGAATCGGCCCAATTTCGCTCACTCGGGCGGGCAGCAGTCTGTCTTGGATCCGATATGGGCGTGTCATCCAAAACGTCGGGTTCGGATGTGGCAGATGGGTGGAAGTTACGGGCCCATTTGGGGGTGAGGTTTGGTATTATGAGTTTGCGTGTTGCAGTCAGAGTGGCTTTCGAGACTTGTGAAGATGCCATCAGGCCCTAACAGAAAGTCATCAGTACATGTCGCCCAACAACGTCGCTTTCAGGAGAACAGAGTAGGCAGTGTAAGTCGACGAGCACCATGGCACAGAGCAGCAGCTGTTGACGTGGTAGCAGGATGGATACTAAGAGACCCCGTTGCCCCGCCTATTCTGTAGGTTTGGCAGGCCCATATACTCTGTACAGAGCCGCCAGCATGCAAGCAGAGGGTCTCTCCAGGAGGCAGTGGAGGCAGGGGGTGGGGATTTAGAGGGGAGAAGATATGGCAAAAATGTAAGATATAAGAGAAATAGAAATATCGAGACCAGGCTGAGGTGGTTATATCCCCATATGACGCTCTCTCGTGTGCAGCCGTCTGCTTTCCACAGAACCATTGCGCGAGTGCGGCACCGCGCACGTATATACAGAATAGGACAGGCACGCATGGCAGTGCCAAGCGCAACACGGTACAGGGAGAGGTAGAGTGTTGTAGAGTTGGAAGAGCAGACAGAATGAAGAGAAATCTCACCCGAAGTTGTGTCCAGGCTGAAGCAATACAGCGCATGCGGATGCGCAAGTCCTCGGCAGACCAGGAGACACCAGAACAGCTGTCCTCCGCACCATCATCCCACCCAGTCGTCTTTGTCCCATGTCGGGTCGTTGAGTAGCCACATGTGACGCCTTCTACGGCAGCGCTGTTGAGGCGCAACACCAGAAGCTGGGCGGTGGCCATCTTGATTGTCTAGCAAACTGACGGTGCACTCGAAGACCGGTGTCAGACTCATGGACGCAGCGGACAGAGGAGAGCCGGCAGTGAGGAGCCTGGTTTCAGAGTGTCGTAGAAATGGGCGAAAGGGTCGCGGTTAGTTCGGCGACGGGAAGAGGGGCTCTGCTTCGGATGGGCGTTCGCAATTCGGGCCAGGACTACGAGGTTTGCCGCACAGTAGGGGCCGGGTCGAGGCCGGAGGCGATCCAGGTATTTGCGATGGCGCGAATCTCATGGAGTTCCTGCTTGTTAGAAAACGCGACACGACCTACCGTACGGGAGAGGGACGGAAGGGGGGATGGGGCGAGAAAGTTGTCGCGTCGGTCAGGCCCTATAATTGCTGGTGGGTAAAGTCAGTATGTATAAAGGGCGGTTTTTTAGTCTCCGGTTTTGTTTTCCCGTCCTCTGTCTGGTCGGCGCTCGACCCTCATGGCTGCAAGGGGACGGAGGGCTGAGCGATAAGGGGGCCAATGGGTCGCAAGGATTCAGGGTTGGGAGGGGCTGCACCGAGCAGGATTGGTGACCGTTTGGCAGTGTGATCGCAAGATGATGTAGGGACCATGCAGCACTGGGCAAGTGGTGGGAGAGAATCGCAGGCGACAGGACAGAGGACGGTAATGGAGGGTGGCGTTGTGTGACATACCTGCTGTTTACCACTGCGACCATGAATGTGTTTGTTGCAATCTGTCGTCGGTGCTGTCATGCAGGGAGTGTCAGAATATCAGGGCGGTGAGAAAGGCTTGCTCGGGAGCAACACGAAGAGGGGAGGTCATGCAGAGGCGGGAAAGGGAGGCCAAAGACTTAACAGAGTACGGAGTAATCTGTACCCCGTAGTCACGCGAAAAGAGGGTGGGCTTGGCACACGCGCATAGGCTAGACTCTGGATATGCAGAAAAACATACCTTGTGCCGAATCAAGGCAGGAGCCAGGTTCCGTTGGTCCTTGTGTCTTTGTTTGCAATAAAGCAACAACAGGTTGGGGACAGGGAGGGAAGAGGAAGAGCCGCCACAGAGGGCAAGACGAGAGCAAGTCCAGGTCGGCAAGCCAATGCGACTGAAGCGAGAGACTGCGGGATGCCGAAGCGGGATCACGCTGGAGTCGGACGGGTGGGCTGCTGATCCGGAACAGACTACTCCGTCGTGGTAGAGGTGACCCTGCTGGTAGCGAGCACGAGCAGCGAGAGAGCGCTCTGCCTTCCGTGCAAGTGTGTCTGTATTTTTCCTCTTCGTCTCGGGTTGTCGCTGTTTGTCGTCTTCACGTCTCGTACGACGCGGTGTTGGTCTCAGTCAGAGGGCCGCGTATCGCGCAATCTTTCGATTCCCACGGGGGACGTGCAGGGGGAGGAAAAGAGAAAAGAAAGCCAGGACGAGAAAGCAGAAAAAAAGGAAGACAAAGACAAGCGGCGCTTTGATGAACCGGGGGGGGG
>LDEF01000130.1:0-35243 GCA_001455505.1 Leptographium lundbergii
GCTTATCAACCACGTTATCTCTTTGTGTTTATTCGCAGAAGCACTGCCGATTAGCCGGCTGATAACACTCGAGAGTTCAGGCTCACGGGAGAAACGCTGATCTCACAAGGATCTGTACTCCGTGCTCCGTATACCGCCCCGACAACTGTGAACGCGATAGCGCCTCGTCTCCACCCCCTACTCCTCCATGACGCGGCCTGGAACGAGCACTTTCAAGAACCCGTCTCCGTGAATCTCTGCTTGTGCACCTAGCACAATTGGCCGCGCGGTTCGGGTATCGTGTCCGATGTCTACGTCGGTGATGATGGGAATGCCGAGAGGTTCCAACAGCTCATGAAGAACCTGTTTGACAGGGTCGACCTGTCAGACGATTGCATCAAAGGAGTAAGAAAACGGACGTGGACTCACGTCGTATGCGCCATACTCGGCAGAAGCATAGCCGTCCGGCATTGTCAGCTGACCAAAGGCGATTCCGGCCAGGGACTTGAGGTAGGGAGTCCGAAGCAGGGCAGAAAGTGCTCGATGTATGCGATCTGCGACAGGCCGTTAGCACCTTGACGCAGCGTACTCAAGGCCCCTGGAACGAAGGAAACGCACATGGTGCTTCATTCACTTCCTCCAGCAGCAAGATACATCCGTCCAGAGACGGAATAAGCGCCTGTCCTTGCTGATCCTTGGCTCCAAGCATCGATGCAATAACCTCGAGGTTGCCACCCAACAGCCTGCCGCTTGCAAGCAAGCCTTGGCCCTTGCCGTAGCGAGTATTCCCCGCAAAGACCTGCGTGAGTGGCTCGCTGCCCTTCAGAATGGCCCACGTCTCGGCAATGGCTTCGGGGCTGTACTCGGTAATGTTGACCACCATGGGGCCGTGGAGAACAAGGACTCTCGCTCTTGCCCACAAGTGCAGGCTAATGGACGTGATGTCCGAGTATCCAACAAGCCATTTCGGATTCTGGGCCAGCTCCTGGTGCAGATCGTCCAGCATTTCGACGGCCAATCCGTACTCTGCCATTTGCGAGGATCCGTAGCCCCCTCTCGCCGCCCAGATGATGCTCTCATGGCCCTTTACCTGCTTTGCAACGGCCGCGTGCAGCTCCTGGGCTCGAGATGCGGCGTTTCCGGCAAAGTAGTTGTAGCGCTCTGTGACTGTCTCGGGCTGGTCTACCTGATACCCCGCGGCTTCCAGGTACTCTCTGCCGGCCTTTAGCGCACTTTCGCTTATGGCCCCGGCCGGCGAAACAAGGCGGATGACAGAGGTCGGCCGTATTGGTGGAGGGCGGACAAAGCCTGCATTGTTTGGAATGATGGCCATATTGCTGGAATGTACAATGGCCAGCAGGATGGCCGACAGGATTGGAATGCGGCAACTTAAATCGAGGCCATTTCTTATCGATCGGGAAGTGCCGAGCAAGAGCTAAGATTTAGCGGATGAGTACGTGCACCTAATTACGCTCCTCTACCATCAATTCACTACGCTCACATCGTCTTCCGGTACATTACAGCCTATGCATCATCCCACAGACTACGACCACCGTAGCCACACGAAACAGACGCACTACGGCCTCCGAATCGAGGCAAGGTCAACGAAACGCGGTGCGCTGCCTCTTTGGAGCCGGCGCCGGCGTGCGGCCCTCCCGATCGCGCAAGCCTGCTCTGGCTCTCGCGGGCCGGCGCACCTGCGCCTCGCCAAAGTCGATGCACATGACACGCTGCAGGTCCTCGTTCCAGACCGCATTCGGCTCGCGCTCGTCACCGTGGACGATGCCCAGCTTCCGCAGACGCGCCCAGGCCGCCTCGGCGCGGTGGCACATGTTGGCAAAGTCGACGGGCGGCAGCGACCGCTTCTTCCACAGCGGCTCGCCGCAGTACGACAGCAGCAGCATGTGCGAGACGTGTGCGCCCGTGTACGAGACGTAGTCGCAGGCCAGCTCGACGATGCCGAGGCAGACCGGCACGAGCACGCCCTGCTGCCCGGCCACGTCCGGCTCGTCGTAGATGCGCAGCTCGTGCTCCAGCTGGCCGGCATGGGGTCGCTGCACGCCCTTGGCCACGAGGCAGTAGCCGTGCGGCCGCAGCGTCAGCCGGAACAGCATCGCCGTCGCCCCGACCTTGCCGTACCGGTCCAGGCCCTCGCAGTCGTCGTCCAGGTCGCGCGACAGCTGCTCGCGCATGCAGGCCGCAAACTGGCCGGCGCTGAGAGCGTGGTGCTGCCCGTCCTGGGGCCTATCGCCATCTGTCTCGGCTGCAGTGCCGTGCTGATGAAGGCGTACGTTGGGACAGCCCAGGTCCAGCTGGCCGCCGTTGCGCAGACCGAGGAGACAGGCCAGCGAGCAGTAGGGCAGCCGTGTGGCGGCATTCTGTCCCGCTGTCCCTTGTTGGCTGCTGCTGCTGCCGCTATCATTGTCCGCCTTGTTCTCAGTCTCTTCCTCCAGCCCCATCTCCGCGTATGCATGGCCCCATGTCCGCAGCACCTTGCATGCGTCTTGCTTCCACTTTTGCGTCAGCGGCGGCTCCTCCAGTGCCAACAACACCACCGTTGCCACCAGCGCCACGGCTGACTTGTGCATGTCCCTTGCCGGCTTGCTTGCCGCGCCAACGTCATCGCCAGGCACCGCCAGATGGTAGTAGAGCGTGCGTGGGTCCTCGGGCTCTAGGCGCAGCAGCAGCAGGGCCTCGCCCGAGGCAATGTAGCAGTAGCACAACCCGAACTTGACCATGCAGTGAAAAGCCTGCGCAATGGCTTGCGCCGTTGTGCTCTTCATGTGCTCCAGCTGCTTCTCGCTGTCGCTGTGAATGGCGCGCATGACATCGAAAAACAGGCCACCCTTCTTCTTACTGCTAGCCGCATCGTCTTTGTCCTCCTGTGTTCCTGGTATTGCCAACACCTCTGGCAGCGTGCTAGCCTGCATCTCATTCGCCGCCTTGTACTCGATGACAAAAAGGGGCATGTGCACATCGTCTTCCCGGGCGCCGTAGGAGTCGACGCGGAAACACCACTGGTCAGGTTGGAGCCTAGGCTGCGAAGCCCTGTTGTGGCTGTCTTTCTGAGATGCAGATCCTCGGCCACGGCTCTGATAGTCCTTCTGCATGGCAGCCGTCGTTGTGGGCGCAAAGACCGCCTTAGTCTCCGTTGTTCTCCTTTCCTTATCTTTGAGCTGGCCAATAGAAAGCACGCCGTGTGGGTTGTTCAGGAATCGAAGTCGTTTGGGCAGTTCGTGCTCGGTCGGTGTCGGCGCAGCCTGTTCCAGCGCTCGTTGCTCCTGGATAAGCAGATACTTGTCAATAATCTCGCGCGCGCCAGTCTCGACGGCAAAGAATTGAAACCGCCGTATGTCCTCCTTGTTGGCGACCGGGCTGTCCGCGAAGAGATTGCGTGTCATGTCCACGGCGTACGCCGGCCGGAAGTGCTTCCCATCGCCGAACGCTGCTGCAAGCTGCTCTTGACAGTGGGCATGAAGGGAAGAAAAGCCATCCCAGGTCTTGAGGTGGAGCGGATAATACGTCTCCACAACATTGGCGCCGCCGCCTGCAGACGCCACGTCGGACTTCTTCTGCATCTCCAGCGACAGAAACAGCCTGTCATGGCAAAGGGAGAGGTAGGACCCATAGTCCGTTGGGGTAAGCAGATTCCCGTACTCTTTCCTCTTTTGTTCCTGCTCCTTCTCCTGTTCCAACTGGTTGTGATTTTGTGGCGGCGGTTCCCACTGACGTCGAGCCTTGTCGGGTGTTGACATGGCAGATGCTTTGGGCTAAAGGCGTTGTTTATTTCTCGGTTTACGCGTTCTGTTGAGAATGGCGGGGGCCTGATGACAGCGGTACTTTCAAAGTGGATTATTAGTAAGTATGCACCGATTCGGCCAATCAGTTGGGATAATTTACGCCCATCGAGAGAGAGGCCACGGTCCGTCCCGCCGCCGATCGTCCTCCAAGCTGGCGATGTTGTCCCGTAAAGGCGCTGCGACTCTTTACAACGGCATTTTAACCGTTGTCGTTTATGCGGAAACACTAGTGGTCGGGATAGAGTTTGGGCCGAGGTGGGTCGTTATCAGCGGGATCTTCGTCGGCTTTTGCGTCTTCGGCCGGCAGTTGGGGGTATTGTCGTGGGGTTCGAAGGTGAAAGATGGGATAATATCATGCTTATGTCGTCGCCTGAATAATCTTCGGAGACAATTTGTGTGGCAGCATTCACGGCAGGGAGCTGAAGCGGTTGGGGTCGCCGAAACCGAGCTTCAGGCGGCGTCGGCATTGCTCATGGACGGAGGGGAAATCAGTCCTAGGTTGAAGAAGTAGAGGGCAGTATGAATCGTCAACTTTGGTATATGCGACGACCAAAGTGAATCTGGGCTTCTGTCAAATGTTGTTTGGAAAGAGCTCGTAGTGGGAATGGAAGTTTGTTTTTCTGGTTGTCGGGTCTGTTTGTTCGGAGGCGCTGCGCTTCTTTAAGGATGCTTTCCGCTTTTTTCGCCGAGGCGTTAGACTTTCTGGCTGATGGGATTTTTTTTAAGCAGATGTTAGTCTTCTTCTCAGAAGCGTTGCGCTTCTTCGTGGAGGGGCTGCTCTTCTTAGGATCAGGTTTCTTGAGTTTGAATTTATTATTATTGTGTTTGCGGTTCTCGTCGGATTGTGGAAAAGTGACTGCCACCCTCCTACGCAGAGTATGGGCAGGTCTGTCGAGTATTTCGATTCTGAGTTAGAGAAACACGTAGGAAGTACGGAGTATGCTGTGATGGTTGTCGCGATCAACAGTTTAGGCCACGTGACGACAGAATAAGCCACACGTGCTTTGGTTCGAGTACGGGTACGGGGTACAAGATGAGTTTTGGCTGTACGTCGGCAGACCTACAAGTGGCGAGGGTCTGTATAGATACGTTCTCTCAACAATAGCTTACTAGTACTCGTCTTGTTTACATTTATGGACTGGTCTGCTCTGAGTCGGCAGGTATGGCGGAAAGTGAATTGCGACTAATATGAAGTTCTGTACTCCGTACGGAGTACTCCGTATTCACAGCGATTAGTCTTGGTGGCACGTGACTCTGGCTTTGGACGCCTGAAATGGCAACCGATTCCTATTGGTGCGCTACGACAGTCAACCCCACACATCTTCGACATAGCTGCCTCCTCGTCTCCAGCCATCCCACCAGTCGGAGCAGGCCTCTTCGCTGGCGAGATTCGGGCTATATGCTGCGACGGCCTCCCGGATGGCGGCACACACGTCTCGGCCCATGGCAGCGCGGCCACAGACGTAGACGCGGGCGCCCTCGTCGACGACCAGGCGGCCGAGCTCGCGCGCGCGGGTGCGGAGGACGTCCTGGACGTGGCGCAGGCGCGGCTGTGTCGGGCTGGCGACACGCGAGAAGACAGGCACGAGCTCAGCGTCGGGCAGGGCGGCCATGGCGGTCTCGAGCTCGCGGCGGTAGATGTAGTCATGGTCGGGATGGCGACAGCCAAAGAAGAGGACGGTGCGTCCGACCGGCCGTCCGATCTGGGCGAGCCGTGCGCGCTCGAGAACAAAGCCGCGAAACGGGGCCAGGCCGGAGCCGGCGGCGATCATGACGAGCGGCGTGGCGAAGGAGGCGGGCGGGCGGAACTTGGACCTGCGGATGGCCGCGTGCAGCGTCGGGGGCCGCGGCTGGTCGAGGCAGTGAGAGCGCAGAAAGTCGGACGTGAGGCCGGGGACGACGACGTCCGGCCTGGCGGCGAGGGGCGTCCGGACGACGAGGGCGGTGAGGCTGGGGTGGCGAGGGGCGATGGTGCTGCTGCTGGAGATGGAGTAGAGCCGGGGCCGGAGAGGGGGGACGGCCTGGAGGACAAAGGCGAGTGGCAGGGGCCAGGTGGGGGAGGCCGCTTCCTGGCTGGCAACCCACTGCAGCAGACGGCCGAGAGTGACGTGGTTCTCGGCCACAAACGCGGCCCAGGCTTGCCCGTCCTGGGCGAGGGTCTCGAGCTGGCGGCGGGCGTCGGGGCTGGGGGCGAACTGGACCAGATCACGGACGAGGTCCTGGCCGACGGGGGCGCCGATCTCGAGGTAGTGGCGGAAGAGGGCGTCGACGGTCGAGGGCGTGGGCACGGGCAGCCGGACGTGGTCGGTCAGCGGTTTGACCAGGACGGGGACGTGGCGGCGGGCGGTGAGGCCGAGGACGGCGAGAAGACGGTCGACCTCGGCGTCAGGGTTGGCGGGCCAGACGGCCAGGTAGTCGCCGGTCTTGTAGCGGGTCTGGGGGAAGTGGGAGAGGTCGAGCTCGACGTGTAGACAGCTGGGGGGGTGGTTGAGGGTGGAGATGTGGCTGGTGTTTGGGGTGTGGCTTGGGCTGTGGGAGTTGGGGTCGTTCTGAAAGAGTTCCCGACATTCGGTAACGGGCAGCTCCATCGGCAACGAAAGACGGTCGCCGCCTAGAGCGCCGAGGGGAAAGCCCAGGTGCAGGTCGACAAGGTCGAGCGACTCGTCCTCCTCGACGGCGAGCTGGGGAACGTATCGCGGCAGCGTCTCCTGCAGGGCAAAGGTGTCTCGTAGGAGGTGCAGCAGGCCGTCTTTCCAAGCGACGAACCGGTCTTCTGTCGCGTGCGGTGTGGCTGCATTGGCCAGGCCGAGCGGCAGGACCGAGACGGCGCCGAGGTGGTCCATCAGGGCCGCAGCCTGGCGGGCAGCGCGGTTAAAGTGCTGGTAGTTGCTGTCGCCGAGCCCAAATACGGCGTAGTGGAGACTCTGCAGGGCGTGGGAGTCGGGGGGGGCAGCCTGCAGCCAGGCCATGTATTCGGTGGCATTGTCGCTGGCATCGCCGTCGCCAAAGGTCGAGAGCAGAAAGACGGCGCGGCTGGACGGGGGCAGGCGGGCGAGGCTGGCGGGATCGTAGTCGGACAGGTCGGCGGCGAGGACGTCGAGCGAGAAGCGGCTGCGGAGGTCGCGTTCGAGGCGGGCGGCAAATGCCTGAGCGGTGCCAGACTGAGAGCCCCAGAAGAGGACGACGTGTGTGTTCTGTGGGCGTGAGTGGGGGTAGGGTTAGTAGGAGGATGGTAGGGGGCAGAGGTGAAAGGTAGCAGATAGGAAGTTGTAAACTTGGAGATAGCAGAACGGAGAAGGCGGTGATATCAGGTGACGGGATTAATAGGAGATAGAGATATGTTGTAATTGGTGTAGCAACGAGATAGGAGGAACTTTATTGGTGTAGGGTAGAGAAGATATGTAGGCCCAGACAGACATACCAGCTGCTCCAATCTCAGGGCAATATCGCGCGTTTGCAGCCCGTTCGATCCTTCAGCGCCCTTTGACTGCGGCTTCTCGAACCAGACGTGATGGTACGGGTCTGGTCTCGCCCATGGCTTGTAGAGGAGGAGGAGTGAAGCGATTGTGGCCGCGATGATGGCAACGACATCCCAAAAGGTCTGGGGCTGGGCCATGTGCCAGACGTCGCCGAGAAGGCTGTATGCGTCAAGGCCGAGTTTCCCGACCGACTTTGGCAGAGTCAGGGGCAGTATGGCCGCTACTCTGTCGGTCGGAATCCCAGCTATCGTGGTCAGATTATCCATGATCAGAAGTGTTCGTCTGCAGGATGGACGAGCGTTTGTCCCAACTACTGTCATGCCATCAATGGGGTGAGCACTCTCCGATCCGTATTCTTATTTAATCACAGTCGACAGAATTGTCGGATCATATTACTGCTCTTCGTCTACTGATCGTCTACTGATCAATTATACTGACACTGTGGATTGTGTCGATCACGGCTAATACAGTATTCTTGGCACATGACAGGTGACTTTCCCCGCAAACGGGCAACTACTCCGTAAAAGCAAGACTAACAGATGGGGAAATTTTCCTCTTTCAGACCGCGACTAGATCGTTATGGCTGCCCCATTTGGAAATTGTCTCCCTGCCGCCGGAGTTGCTCTGTTAAGCAACGACGATGCAAAGACGGACTTCCAATTTGGTTCAGTCGACGACGAGATGAGGTCTTAACCAGGGTAACCCCCTTATCACAACCTGACGAACATACGACACTTGCCAGACATACTCACCATGTATGCCATTCTCGTGCCAGCTCTGGCGGCCCTGGCTGCCACTGTGGTCCTTGTCATCCACCCGCTTTACGTCTACTTCCGCGACGAGAAGGGCCTCCGAAAATATCCCTCCATCAACTGGCTGGCTGGCATTTCGAACCTCGGCTTCATGTACGAGGCCGCCGTGGGCTTCCGGTCTGACAAGCTTTACCGGCTGCACCAGATCCATCCGGTCATTCGGACTGGACCCAATGCTCTCTCTTTTGCCGGTGGACAGGCGATTAAGGTGAGCCAGGCAGTGGTGCACGGACCACATCTGATGCAGACATGCTCTATTTCCTACAATTCTGACCCTCACCCAGGACATCTACGGCCATGGCTCGCCCTGCAACAAGGACACGTTCTACTCGACGCTGGCCGGCTCGCACTACCACCTGGCCGACGTGGTCGACCGGCCCGAACACGCGCGCAAGCGCAAGGTTCTCTCGGCCGCGTACGCGCTCAAGAACCTGGAGGACTGGGAGTTCAAGGTGGCCGACAAGACGGAGCGATTCCTGCGGGCCTGTGACCGGGCCTGCACGGAGCCGCTGGCAGCCGACATGCGCCCGGACCCGGCCGACCTGACGTTTGACTACCGCCAGTACACCAACTTCTTCACGCTGGACGCGATCGCCGACATTGGCCTCTCGGAGCGGCTCGGTTTCCTGGACCGGGGCAGCGACGAGTGCGAGGCCGAGCAGATGGACGGCGCCGTCAAGCGCGTGCGCTTCCGCGAGGCCCTGCACGCCACCGGCCTGGCCCAGACCCGCCTTGTCTGGGCGGCCGGCTGGTACGGCTTCAACGTGTGGGCGTCGCGGCTGCTGTCGCGCCGCTTCCGCCGGCTCTGGCGCCTCAACACGCACTGGAACGGCATCGTGTACCGGCGGGCGCGCGTGCGGCTAGCCCGCTACAAGGCCGGCGAGCCGCTCAGCGACTTCTTCCAGAGCCTGATGCACGACCGCGCCGGCCGGCCGCACGCGCTCGACTGGGGCGAGATCGTGGCCGAGGTGTCCATCATGATGAATGCCGGCTCCGACACGACCGCTCTGGCCATGGTCAACGTCATGTACCACCTGCTGCGCCACCCGGCCGCTCTCGCAAGACTACAGGCCGAGATTGACGGCGCCCTGCGGCCCGACGAGGTGGTGGCGCCCTACCAAAAGGTCAAGTACCTCCCGTATCTGCGAGCGGTCCTGGACGAGTCCCTCCGGCTCACGCCGCCGACTACGTTTGGCCTGCCCCGCCGCACGCCGCCCGAGGGCCTCGTGGTGGCGTCCGAGCACGTCGCCGGCGACACCACCGTCAGCATCTCGGCCTGGGTGGCCCACCGCGATCCGGCGCTGTTTCCCGACCCCGAGCGGTTCGTGCCCGAGCGCTGGCTCGGCGACGAGGCCAAGGCGCTGCAGAGCGGGTTCGTGGCGTTTAGCACGGGGGCGCGCGGCTGCATCGGGCGCAACATCTCGTACCTGGAGCAGACGGTGCTGCTGGCGTCGGTGGTGCATCGGTACGACTTTGCGCTGCCGTCGGAGGAGTGGGAGCCGGAGCGGTGGGAGACGACCAACTATATGATGAAGGAGATGCCGGTGAAGGTGTGGAGGAGGGGGGGAGGGGGGGTGGAAGTGAAGGAGGTGAACGTGGAGTGAGAAGGGAGTGGTGGAAGAGGAATGAGAAGGAGGATGTGGGAGAGTGAAAGAATGAGGGAGAGGACAGAGAATGGAAGAATTACGAATAGAATGAACATTGAAACGGTAGCCTAACTAGGGTAGTCACCAGTAGTCTGATCAGTTAATGTCCAAGTCCCAAAGGCAACCTCTCTGTAGGAACTGGGTTAGGCTCTTGAAAGGCGGCCGCTATACTCCGTACACACGCCGCGTGTGCCGATTATAACACGGGAATATTGATCCACCTTATATAAGCGAAAACAAACACACCAACCTGGCCAGCCCCTAATTATAACGCACCTCCCACCCCCATGCTGCCGAGAGATGCTCGCTCGCCGTCCCTGTCGGCCACGCGCACATGGCCTCGGTCTCCTGCAAGAAGGCCATGATGGCCTCCTGCTCGCGGCGGTCCTCGAACCGCTCCCCGGCCACAGCGATGCCCATGCACGCCGACACATAGTTGGGCCGGCAGTGCGGGTTGCTGCGGGCGATGCCGACAAGCAGCCGGACCTGCTCGCGGATCGCGCGATCCTGCTGCCGGGCAAAGGCGGCGCGACCGGGCCCGATGCGCGGCGCCCGCGGGTCGAACGCGAGCAGGAGGATGCGCGCGAGGTGGTAGTGCTGCAGCCCGGTGGCGGCGGCGTCCGAGAGGAGCCAGACGGCCGGAAAGGGCCGGTCGTCGCGGCTGTAGAACGGCGCCAGGCTCGGCGGCCGCTTGTCGTGCCAGAGCTGGCCGTACAGGGCGAGGCGATCGTACCAGGCGGTCGTCTCATCGGCCGGCAGCGACGCCGTGCCGTAGCAGAAGCGCAGGACGTCGGCCAGCAGAAAGACGGCCCGGTTGGCCCAGTCGGCGTCGTCGCCGGCCAGGTCCAGGGCCAGGTCGACGACAAACGGGCCAAAGGACGCGTCGATGGACCGCTGCGACACAAAGGCCGTGTAGATCTCCTGCCGGACGGCGACCAGAAAGGCGGCGCGGCGCAGGCCGGAAAAGAGCAGGGGGGCCGACGTGCCGGCCGAGTCGTGCAGCACGGCTGCGGCCTTGACAAAGAGGCTGTTGCCGAGGAGGTAGGTGTTGGCATCGGCGCCAGCAAGGGGGACTGTTGAGTTGTAGAGTTGGTTAGTACAGGTGAGTTGGTGAGTTGTGGGCAAGTTACAGGTGACAGTTACAAGTAACAGTCGACAGTTGTTAGCTAACAGTTCACAGTAACGTTAACAGTAACGTTAACAGTAACAGTTGCCAGCCAACAAAACACCATCACTCACCCTCAATCTCCTCCAGATTCCGCAGAATCACCGTCGCCGCAAACAGGTTCTCGTCCACCAGCGCGGCCTCGTCGTTGAGCATCGGCCGCAGCGTCGCCAGACACCGCTGGTAGTACCGGTCCGACACGCTCTTGTCGAACGCGCTCGTCAGGCTGAGCTGCCGCGCGCTGATGGCAAACATGGCGTTCTTGAGCGGCGCATGCTCCATCGCCCGCCACGGCACCACCACGGCGAAGCTGCGCTCGAGGTCGCAGAGGTCAAACGACCGCGCCGCCACGTCGATAAAGTACCGGAACAGGCAGGCCTCCATCGCGTTTTCGAGCGGCCAGGCGGGCGAGGGGGCCGACAGGGGCGACAAGGGCGACAAGGACGACAAGGACGAGCCGTTGCGGTCGGGCGAGTTGATGAGGTCGCTGATGCCGATGCTGCCGAACCGTACGGACACCTTGGGGGCCGACGGAGAGAATGGGTCACCGGGGATGTCCTCTGGCTCGCCGTAGTCGGTCGGGTAGTCGGTGGGGGTGCGGTCCGTCTCCGAGATGGATGGCCAGTCGTCCGGGTCCGTCGGTGAGGGCGTCACGATGCTATCGGCAGCCAGGAGGACGGCGGCATTGACAGCGTCGGCATCAGTAGGGCCAGAAGCAGCAAGAGAAGCAACAGCGGCATCGCCAGCACCACCACCACCAGCATCAGTCTCCCTCTTGTCCGACTCGCTGCTCACTCCCCCCACGGTCGTCTCATCATACTCCACCTCGTCCGACCCGTCGTACAGCGAGAGCATCTCCCTGTTCTCGTCCACAAACGTCAGCGGATGCCGCGTCCGACACCATGGCTGGTCCGGATCGAAGCGGAACGATAATGGCCGCGTGTGCAGCCGCCGGTCCGTCACCCTGGCCAGTTAGTCTATGATGGCGACGGATGGCCGAAACCTGAACAGAAACGCACGACGGATTCCACCCGTGACGGAACTTGGTCGGCTGCCCGCGCACACACGTCTTCCCGTCAGACGTGCACGACTGACACGACGGCTCTCGGTCGTCACCTGACAGCATCAGCAATCGGCAATTCGGACATCTCTGCCCGAGAGAGTCCACCTATGAGACGCACATTTCAGATGCCTAGATCGGGATCTGGTTAGGAGCTTGGTGGAAGCACAAACGACATGCAAAACGACATGACAAACACGACTCGTACCTGATCCGGCAATTCTGCTCACAGTAAGCAGTGGTACATGGGAAGGACAAAAACGACAAAGGAAAGACAACCAAGAAACCCACCTGACAGCCAACTTGGGCCCGTCTAGGCTTCTGCCTGTCGCGCCGTTGTCTCTCTGCCGCCAAGCCTCGTTCTGGCATGTTTTCGACGGACTGCAACGGTCTGTGGATTCCCGGCGGGAGTTGCCCAAACTGCGCAAAAGCAGCCACTGCTCCAGGACGCGATACTTGTACTCGGCCTCACAGCTGGCGTCAGGGCCCGCTAGAACGCCAGACCCACATGTTCTGGCTCACTAAGGGTGGACCCAATGCGGGGTAAACGGGGCCTCCCCAGGTTTCGGGCAGGCTAGCAGCGACCAACAGCCTGTCGGCAATGCAATTTCCCCGGTCAGATTCGCCGAATCGAGCAACAGCACGGCACTGTTTCCTTTCCTGTCGGCGCTTCCTTGTTTCGACGACTCAGTCAGCAGACAGTTGGGCAATGTGACCCGCTGCCTACCGAGAATGGCATTGCTGTGGGCCCACTGTCAGCTGCCTGGCGGAGTGTCTCATCCAAGTCGTGATGCAGGCATTGAGCTGGAGCTTAAAGACGCCTCGTTTGCCAGATGATGTCTGCACATTCTCGGCCTTTCATCGCCTTGCCGCTGTCCACCTTCCTCCTTGTCTCTCTTCTTTGTCACTCTTCTTTTGCTCCTCTTCTGAGTTTTTTTTTTCTTTTTCAGGATGGATGATATCAAAAAAGACGTTGTCATCAGCGAGCACGACGAAGGCACCGAGGTGCGGCTGCTGACGCTGGCTGACCTCGGCGCCCTCGACGGAATTGAGCAGACGCCGTCGGGCAAGTTTGTCTGGCTGACGTCGTTGACTGCCGGTACGTAGCCTGATCGCCAGAGTGCCAAACTAACGGCAACTCGTCAATGCTGACTAATCAACCCAGCTCTGGGGGGCCTCCTCTTTGGCTACGACACGGGCATCATCGCGGCCGTGCTGGTCTACATTGGCCGGGCCCTCGACCACAAGAGCCTCTCGGCGTCGGAGCGCGAGCTGATCACGTCCATCACCAGCGGCGCGGCCTTTTTCGGCGCCATCCTGGCCGGCCTCTGTGCCGACCGCTTCGGTCGCCGCCCGCCCATCTATTTTGGCTGCGTGCTCTTCACCATCGGCGCCGTCCTGCAGGCAGCCGCCTTCACCGTCGCCCAGATGACCGTCGGCCGCCTCGTCGTCGGCTTCGGCGTCGGCAGCGCCTCCATGATCGTGCCCATGTACATTGCCGAGATCGCGCCGGCGCGTCTGCGCGGCCGCATGATCGGACTCGATAACATGTCCATCACCGGCGGCCAGCTCGTCAGCTATGGCATCGGCGCCGCCTTTGCCAACGTCCCCGGCGGCTGGCGCTACATGGTCGGCGGCGGCGCCGTGCCCGCCATCATCCTCGTCGGCCTGCTCTCCCTCTGTCCCGAGAGCCCCCGACAGCTGATCTACCAGAACAAGCCGGACGAGGCCGCCGCCGTCATCCGCCGCATCTACCCCCAGGCCTCCGACCAGCAGGTCCGCGACAAGGTCCGCCACATCACCTTCTTCGTCGACGAGGCCAAGTCGCTCGTCCGCGGAAAGTCCATGTGGTGGAGCTTCCGCCAGCTCTACGGCATCGGCGCCAACTTCCGCGCCCTCACGGCCGCTTGCGGCCTCATGGCCATTAGCCAGCTCAGCGGCTTCAACAGCCTCATGTACTACTCGCCCACGCTCTTCTCGCTCGTCGGCTTCAAGGACGCCGTCGCGGTCAGCACCGTCATCGCTGGCACAAACTTCCTCTTCACCATTGTCAACCTTTTTGTCGTCGATCGCGTCGGCCGCCGCACTATCCTTCTCCTCACTCTCCCCCTCATGGGCATCTTCCTTGTCATCGCCGCTGTCATGTTCCACTGGATCCCCATCGACCTCCACACCCTCGACCTCCTCCCGGGCGTCACTCCTGGCGCCCATGAGATTGTCGTGCTCATCTGCATGGTCTTCTTTGTCGCCGCCTACAGCTCTGGCTGTGGGAATACTGCTTGGCTCTCGTCCGAGTTCTTTCCTATGGAGGTTCGCGCCCTCGGCACTATGATGCTGTCCATGACCTGTTGGGGCAGCAATGTCATCGTGTCCTCCACCTTTCTTACCCAGATGGAAAACACAACTCCCTCTGGTGCCTTTGGCTTCTATGCTGCCATCTGCATTTTTGGTTGGGTTGCCGTCTATTTCTGCTACCCCGAGGTCAAGGGAGTCACGTTGGAAGAAATTACCAAGATATTCCAGCATGGCTTTGGCGTCAAGCTGGCCGATGAGTTACAGCGAGAACGAAAGCGTGTTGCTGTTGTCTAAGTCAGAAGGCTTTGCCTGTATGTTAAAGCAGCTGTCTGCTTACATATGCTAAATAATAAGTTAAAATCCCATGTACTCCATATCAGTCCTCCCATCTCGCAAATTCTCCCGCATACAGCTGCAGATCTTCTAGTTTTCTTGCTTCCAAGCCTTGTCCCCGGGAGTAAGAGTCCTTTTGTAGCTCGTAGGGCTTGACGGTCTCAATAAGCTTCGAAGCATGACTCGCTCACCATGACGCCAAACTTGCGCCATGCGCAGAAGCTTGTGTGGCAATTTTGCACCAAATTTGTCATCCCATATGCTGTAAATGTATTCTGGGACCGATGTATACGGTCTATAGAGTAGTTCTGCTTTGACAAGGAAGACAAAGGCTTTGGGCCCCTGCCCTTCTAAATAGCGGCGGCAATCGTTGTGTCAACACTGCTTAAACGCCAACATCTTGCCTCAATCTATAGCAGGGATTATCATCGCTTCCGATTATAACACCACCAAATGTAGAGAGGGAGGGCTGATTATCGAGCGCCTTTGAATGCACCTGCGCTTCGACCGGGATTATGTCAATGCTATCTTTGTAACTGGACGAGGCACCCGTCTCATATGCCTCCTCTTCGGCAGCCAATTTCGTCTCCTTCCACTTGGGAAAGTATGCTAAGAGGAAGGCGCAAATTATTTGCACGATCCAGAATCCTGCCGCCGTGAAATTTCCAGACCGGACACCCGGCTGGTGCACGTTTTGAAAAACGGCCAGCGGACTTTTAACGTTAGGACCAATGCCGGTTGAGGATATGGAAAACTTACATGGTGGCAGCAAACGTCTGAGACCAAACCTGAAGACCAGCACCTGCAAAGGCTCGTGTGGCTGGGTCACCGGCACTATTATTGTCAGTGGCACATACTCTTAGCATCCTAGGGATCTGCTTACAGTATTTCGTTCGTCCAGGCCCAAAACATGCTTTTCATTGGTTAGCCGAACCCAGCAACTCGCAAGGCATGATAGCAAACGTACACGTTCGAAGACTCTCCGATGCCGGTAAGATAGTATAAAAACCAGCGGAAAGCCTTGTCCTTTGGGAAGACGGGCGTGGTGGCTAAAAGGATGCAAACAACAAAGTTGACAAACCCAGCTACAACCAGAATAGGCCATCTTCTGCCTTTCAACGCCGTGTCGCCTGGACCGGTTAGTTATTGGGGAAGCTGCATTCGATTCCGTGCTTACTAATCCAGGCAAAAGATGTGGTGACGAGAATGTTTACGGCGTAGATGGGAGTTGTGTAATTGTCTGAAATATTTAGTCAGTGCTGGCTTCCGGTGATCATTCTTATACTGAGGTTGGCTCACTGATTTCTGCGACAGTATATGACTTTGGCTTGATCTTGTTCCAGGCCTTAAACCAAAAGGCCATAGACTGGTGGGGGATGTAGCCGATATTTTGGGAGCTTCATAGGATTAGCAAAGCTGGGTACAAATGCGCCGATCACATTGTGACTTACGCGGCAATCAACCAAAGAATCCATATTTCGGGTGTGGTAAACCAACGGATAACCTGTCTGTGTCAGTGTCTAGGTTCGATAGCTTCTGACTCGTCCCGCTCGTACCTGTTGCTTGGTAAACCTTCCCTGTCTGACACGGCCTTCTTCCGGCTTCCGGTCTCTTGCCAGCTCGATTTCCTGCGAAGTTAGTTTCGCTTGTAATTCCCGATCATCCTAATCGTTTCAACCCTACCTCTGCCGAAAACATAAAGTTCGGCTTCAATCTAGCTGGAACCTCAGGGAGGAGTAAGAACTGAGGAAATAGAATGCCAAGTGAAATCACGCCGTCGATTATAAACAACTTTCATGAAGTAAGCCACCATACGTATAAAGTGATAAAGGGGCAGTAAACATTACCCAACGCCATCCTGACATGCCTCCTCTGCCGTTGAGACCGTTGTATGCGGCAGCTATGCACAGTGTCAGCATGCGAGACGGGCAACGAAATGTGATCGGCGTACTTTGAAGATAAGCACTGAACATCGGGGCCGCATTGGCCGCCATATTTATTATGGCTAGCCGCTAGAAGGCTGTCAGCAGTGGCCGTTTTCTTGTATTCATTTTTTGTAGGGAAAGGCTTACCCGAGCCAGCTCGCCTTTTTGGTACCAAGAACCAGCGAAGAACATGACTGGTTTGTTAGAGGGGCTTCTTTCGTTGGAAACGGGTGTACATACTGGCTGAATAATGGCCGCTGCAACATTGTGAGCTCGTCTTCAGCGCAAGCTAAGTAGTAATGGGGACAACGTACGTTTCGCAGAGAGACAATAGCGCACGCAGAACGTACATCTGCGTAGCATTCTTCATCTTTACCTGGCCAAAGGTGCTACACTGTCAGCCAGCGGCTCTCGAGGATAACGAGGATATGACGTACCAAATTGTCCAGGCTAGTTCCAAACATCTATAATACACGTTAGTCCGTTTGAAACATCTGTACATAAGCAAGTTTCAGGCGTACGGAATGAAGTATTTGGGGTTGACCCGGGTCTGCAGGAGGTTGATGGGTACCAGTCCAATGATCTTTGATTGTTAGCCGGGAAGTCCGTAAATTGGAGAGATAATAATATATACCGCTGCAACTGAATATACGGTCTATTTAGTTAGCATAAGTGAGAAGTCGGCGTTGGTCGAGTCAAGAAGTTGACTGAAAAGAATTGGCATACATCTGAATAATTGAGTTGCTAATAAGCAATAGTCAGTCAAGGCCGGTCTAATCGCATTCGTGGTCTCAATACGTACGTTTCCCCATAGACCCAGCTCCTCCTTCATGCCGGACACGTAGGCAGTGGACAAGTTTTGTCTGTAATATTTAGTTGATGTTTTCGAGTCCTCGGCGACAGCAAAACGCACCTGTCGAGAAACTTGATAAAGGTTCCCAAGCAGGAGAATGTCATAAGGGTCAAGTCGACCTTGCGAATCAGTTTTCGCTCCTGTGATTTTGTCAGCAGTGGCCACAGCCTAGCCATTCAGTTTCTGCTGAACTGACCGCTGGACTCTTGTCCCACGTGTCCCAGATGTAGCTCTTCCATGATCCCTTTGCTGCCGAGACATCACGGCCGTTCTGGACGAAGACTGGCGTCGGATGCTCGATATTGAGCCGGGGAACGTTTTCCTGAAGCGCTTGTATGGCGGCCATTTTGCGGGTCTGCGTGTCAATCTCTACCGTCCTGTCGGATGGCCTCTTGCTCTTCCCGTGCATGTACATGTGAAATTCACGAGTGCAGACAGCCGGGAGAGACGGGATATATCGCAATGGTCGGCTGGGCTTGTCGCCCGAGTCGTCCGTAAGGATTGGGACAGCCACCTGTCACTTTACTAGTCTACAATATTCAGTTCCTTGCTTCCGACCATCACGACATTGCGCCATGTCTCGCGACATACTGGTTGCCGAAAGGGGGAAATAATAGGCGGAAGGGGTGTGGGGTCTGTGTTCCTGGTGAGGAATGGCGGAGATGATGACATCTGATTGATTTCGACGACATCCCGCTTTGACAGGGGTTACCCGTTTAAGCTGCTTCCTATCTCCGGTTGACAGCCTACGCTCTAGACGGACGGAGACACCGCCCGATGTCGCAGTAAGCAGCTTAGTTAAAGGGCCGAGACTGTGTCTCGCAGGCGTCTAAGACCACAGACCAGACACGGCCACCTTGCATCCCGTGTACGAGTGCAGAAATGTCGTCTTCCGCAGAACATCAGCCTCTGGCCTATTCGGGCACGTTGAATGCCTACAAGTCGTTTGATGTTACGCCGACTATCGGGCGGGAGTTTCCCCATCTCCAGCTAAGCAGCCTGCTGTCTGATGATGCCAAAATCCGCGACCTGGCCGTTTTGGGTGAGTAGTGTGTTACTGCTCGGAGGTATGACGTGCACGAAATGTGTTGACTCTCCACAGTATCGCAGCGTGGCGTGGTATTCTTCCGCAACCAGGACCTGAAGCCGTTTGACCAGAGGGAACTCGTGCAGAAGCTTGGCCAGCTGTCTGGCAAACCGCAGACGTCAAAGGTTGGTCGCTTCGGGCAAACACCTGTATGACCCCGCTGCCTGCTGACTCTTTCAGATTCATCGCCATGCATCTCAGGGAAAGGCGGCAGAGGCCGCTGGAAAAACTCTTCCTGACGGAGAGCCAAAGCCCGACGAAGTGCTGGTGATAACGTCGGATGTATGTGCAAACCCCAGCGGATCCAGATTGGGGCAGGGCTGACTGATCTGGACAGAATGCCAAGGGTCTGCAGCACAAGGCGCACGGGTCTGAGCTGAAGCCTCTGGCCAGCACATTGTGGCACGCCGAGTATGGCGTTCTGTCCTGCTGCCAGAACAAGTTACAGAGCTCTTGCTGACAATGACAGCATCACTTTTGAGAACGTCCCGTCGGACTATGCCATCCTCAAGATGAACATTGCCCCAGAGACGGGCGGAGACACCATCTGGGCCTCGGGGTACGAGGCTTATGACCGTCTGTCGCCAGCCTGGAAGAAGCTCGCCGAAGGCCTCACGGCGACTCACCGTAATGTACGCTCGTTCTGACTCTTTTCTCAGCCGTCATCCGCCATCGTTTTGCTGATAGGCTCTCCCAGCTCTCACTCAAGAGAGCGGCCGAGGAAGTGGACGCACAGTATATCGAAGATAATCGCGGCTCACCCGAGAACGCGGGCCTCGACTTTGAAGCCACGCAGTAGGTTCCTCCGACCAGAAGCGGATGAAAGACGAGCGGCAAAACGCTGACAAACAGTCCCGTGGTGCGAACCAATCCGGTGACCGGCTGGAAGAGCCTCATGGCAGCCGGCCACCAAGTGCATGACGGCGAGTTCGTCGGTGTGACGCCGCGAGAGGACGAGATCCTCAAGGCCTATTGTGGGTGCAGCTCTCCAGAGGATTTCGGTCGAATAGTTGCTGTGCTAAGCTCTGCCAAACCCATGTAGTCCTCCAGATCGTGGTCGAGAACCATGACCTGCAGGTCCGCTTCAAGTGGAACACAAACGACGTTGCCATCTGGGACAATCGCTCGTGCTTCCACACCGCCACCTTGTTTGTCTCCGCCTGTTCCCTCATCGTTTCTGCAAACAGATTCCGTAGCGTCTAACAACATTAGTGACTATGCCGCCAAGCGACAGGGCTCGCGCTACGTCTCCATTGGCGAGAAGCCGTACCTGGACCCTCGCTCGACATCGCGCCGTGAGGCCCTGTCGAAGTTATGAGTGGGCAGAGGCGAGCCGGAGGATGGGGTGTGCCTGGGTCACAGCAGTACGCTAGTGGAAATGGCTCCTTCTGCGGGAATAACAATAGTCTTGAGAGTCTCCTCGCTCGTGATGGTAGCGTGTAGCAGGTCATATCTGGCCGGAATGCAACCCCATTCGGTCCAAGTCAGAGGCTCTCAGCACGTCATTCTGGCATTGGCGAGATCGGCGGTCGTTTGTGATGCGGCACGTAGCCGCGATGGTGCCATTCTGCTAGTCCAATACATATATGCATCTATCTGCACGAAAATTAGCACTCTAGAGCATCATCGCAATGGCACCAGCAACAACAGAAAACGTACCGGCGGCATCTCAAGGCTCCCGGCCGGCACCACTGAAGCTCAGTGGTGTCCTGGACCAGTTCAGATCCAGAGACTTGACGCCTGTCATTGGCACCGAGTTCTTGGACGTCGATCTGGTGGACTGGCTGAGTGCACCCAACTCGGACGAGTTGCTGCGTGACCTGGCCATAACGGGTGAGTTGTCTTTTCTTCTTCTCCTGCTCTTCGCTCATCCCTTCTGCTCACACTCCCAGTCTCCCGCCGCAATGTCATCGTCTTTCGCCGCCAAGCCGGCCTCGACAACGGCCTGCAAAAAGTGCTGGTGCAGCGGCTCGGCGAGCTGGCCGGCAAGCCCAGCACGTCGACTCTGCACATCCACCCGACCGTCAACATTGGCCGCGGCGAGGCGGGCGCGACCACGGACAAGGAGATCAGCGTGATCGACTCGACGCGCGGCCGTATCATCTTTCGCGGCGTGCAGGACCGCGAGACGGTCAAGGCCAGCAACACGGACCAGTGGCACTCGGACATTACGTTTGAGCGTGTGCCTAGCGACTATGCCATCCTTCGGCTGACTAAGCTGCCGCGAACCGGCGGCGACACGCTCTTTGCCTCGGGCTACGACGTCTACGACCGCATCTCACCGCCGTACCAGGACCTGCTCGAGAGCCTGAGCGCGACGTACGGCCAGCCCAAGTTTGCCGCGGCCGCCGCCATCAACGGCTACGAGCTCTACACGGCGCCTCGTGGCGCGCCCGAAAACGTCGGCGGTCTGCTCGAGGCCGTTCACCCGGTCATCCGCACGAACCCAGTGACCGGCTGGAAGTCGGTCTTTGCCGTCGGCCATCATGTGCGCCATATCAACGGCGTGACCGAGGAGGAGAGCGCCGGCCTGCTGCGTTGGTTCCTCCGCCTCATCGTCGAGAACCATGATCTCCAGGTCCGCGTCCACTGGGAGAACGAAAACGACCTCGTCATCTGGGACAACCGGTCGACGTACCACGCCGCCACGCCCGACTACCAGGGCCTCGGAACGCGCACTGGCCAGCGCGCCGTCAGCCTCGGCGAGCGCCCCTATCTCGACCCCCAGAGCGTCTCCCGTCGTCATGCCCTGGCCCTCGAGGGCCACGAGCTTGCGCTTCTCAGACTTACATATGAAGGAGACCAGCCGGAGCCAAAGGAATGAGATTAGGAGATTAGAATTGATACAGTCGTGTCGTTTGCCTGATGGTGTCGTTTCAATGGGCCTTGGGTCGTATATTGGCCTCAGAGTAAACTGAAGCTAGTGCATTATTTCCTCTGTATTTTCCCGTTCTCTTCGCAAGCCACGTTGTCCTATCTTCTCCTGCTAAAATAAGAGGCTTTCTTATCGCATGACGAGTCCATGGTTGGAATTGCGTGCTGATATTGTTGAGAAGTAGCTATGAACTCCACCAGCCATTTCGCTTCGGCTGGCAAAATGCTATTCCCGGAATTGACTACAACGCAATATCCGTCGGTGGTCTCAAGACGGACAGGTTGTCGGGGTGGAGTCCGATCAAGGCGATGGTATCAAGTCAGTTCAAGTTGCGCCATAGACACTATGGATGCTCGGACTCTTTAATTTGACTACTCTCGGTACCTGTTCAGTGATATAACGGTATCACGGCCACAGACAACAAGGCCGATTGAAGACAGACGAAGAGCATATGGTATCATGGCTCCTACCATTGCACGTGTCGCCATTGTGGGCGCAGGTCCTGCCGGTGCCATCACGGTTGATGCTCTGCTGAGGGAGAAGAAGTTTGATACTGTCCGTGTGTTTGAGCGGCGTGAAAAGGCCGGTGGAATATGGTGAGTTGTGTTGTATTTATTCCATTGTCTCTATTCTCTTTCTGTCTTTTCTTCTCCTATTTCTGTCTTTCCTTTTTCTCACATTTGTCCTCTCTGCTTCTTTCTCTGTCCTGCTTTGCATTTCTCTTTCCGTCTTCTTTTCTTCTCTCCCCTAACACCCTACTTCCACTACCCCAGGATCAGCGATGCCCACGAGCAGCCCCGAATCCCGTCCCTGCGCGCTCTTGTCGAGCAGACGGCTGACCGGCCGATTTCCATCCCACCAATATTGCCGACCCTGACTCTCCAGGAGCCCACGGTCAACGGCAAGGAGCACCGGTTCACGTACACGCCCGTCTACCCCGGCATGATCAGCAACATTGACGAGCGGATCATGAGCTACACGCAGGAGCCGTTTCCGGTTGCCAGCGCGGACGGCGTCGTCGACCCGCACATCCCCTTCCGCAACAGCGAGCTCGTGCGTGAATGGGTCGAGGGCCTGCTGGACCGCCGAGGCTACCGCCAGCAGGTCGAGTACGGCACGACGGTCGAGCTGGCCGAGAAGCATGGCGCCACCTGGCGCCTGACTCTGCGCAAGGCCCTCCCCGGCGGCCGCCACAACTATTGGTGGCAGGAGACGTTTGACGCCCTAGTCGTTGCCAGCGGCCACTACAGCATCCCGCGCATCCCCGACGTGCCCGGGCTCCTCGCCTTTGACCGGAATTACCCGGGCGCGGTCGAGCACAGCAAGACGTACCGCGGCCCTGAGCACTACCGCGGAAAGACGGTCGTCACGGTTGGTGCGTCCGTCTCGGCCACAGACATTGCTCGTGCCATTGCGGCCGTGGCCAAGAGCCCCGTTTATGCATCTGTCAGGACGGCCCACCGGAAATACGGTGTCATCCCGTTCGAGCATCCTCGCATGGCCGTCAAGCCGACCATCAACCGCGTGTCCTCGGAGCCTGGCTCCCGTACCGTCTACTTTTCCGATGGCTCTGCCGTCCACGACGTCGACCACATCATCTTTGGCACCGGCTACGACTTCAGCCTGCCCTTCCTCCCCGGCGTCGAGATCGCCAACCGCCGCATCCCCGGCACATATCAGCACATCTTCAAGCAGGAGGATCCCACCCTGGCCTTTGTCGGCGCCGTGAGCTCTTTGTTCTTTTCTTTCCCCTCTATCCTTGGTCTTCCCCTTTCCGTCTTCCTCTCTGACCGCGTAGGTCTCGGCCGGCTTCACCTTTCTCGTCTTTGAGTGGCAGGCCGTCGTCGTCGCACGCTTCCTGGCCGGTCACATCCAGCTGCCTCCTCTAGAGAGCCAGACGAAGTGGGAGATCGACCGGCTCTCTCGTGTCGGCGATGGCCAGCCCTTTTTCAAGGTAGCCCCGTACTTTGAGGAGTACTTTGAGGCTCTCCGCGTGCTGGCCGACGAGCCGATTCCTGGCACCAATGGCCGCCGGCTGCCCAAGTGGAATCCTGCCTGGATGAACGTGGCCGATCAGACGATGGAAACGAGGATTGCACGGTGGCGGGCCACCGCTCTGCTCGATGCCCAGCAACTGGCCGAGGAGCAGGCCCAGGAGAATCGACAGGGACGTGAAGGCCAGGCTCGGCTTTGATCGAGCGTATCTGGCTCGCAGAGTCCAGTTCAATGTGTGCTTTGGGCCGATCATATCACATGGCGATTTCAGTAGATAAACGGGCAACACGGTTATATTTGGAGATATGTACGCAACACGACCCAATGCGAGCACTACCTAACTGTACCAGTTGTTGGGCGTCCACTGGACATAGCTGGCATTGATGGCCTTGATGTCGGCCACGCCCAGGTTTGCCGCGTCGTTCATCAGTTCGTTCTTCAGCAGGCCGACCGCCTTGGTCACGCCCTCGGCGCCAAAGACGTTGGAGAACATGATGGGCCGGCCGATGCCGACTGCCTTGACTCCGAGCGAGAGAAGCCGCAGCGCATCTGTGCCGTAGCGGATGCCGCCGTCTGCCAGCACCTCGACGTCCTGAAATACAGACGGGTCGTTGTTGTGAATCTCAAGAGCCACTTCGAGCGAAGACGGCGACCCATCCAAGTTGCGGCCACCGTGGTTCGACAGGATAATGGCCTTTACGCCATGATCGATGGCAGAGCGAGCGTCGACGGCCGACATGATGCCTTTGAGCACGATGGGCAGCGAGGTCTGGGCCTGGAGCTGGTCGTAACGCTCCCACGTGTTCTTGAAAAAGACAGTGTTGGCAGAGCCGACGTCATAGCGGGCAGCCCGCTGACGGCTGGGGCTACCGGGTGAATCGACGGACCAGACGATAGCCTTGGCACCAGCAGCCTCGGCGAGGCGGATGTGCTCCCTGTTGTAGGTGTCGTTGTTGTTGAAGTAAATCTGGCTGAAGAGGATCTGGTCGCTTGTGGCGGCGGCAGCGATCTGTGGTAGCGGCAGCGTGGAATAGCCAGAGACCTTCATTTGTTTATTGTCAGAGCAATTACAATCACAAAAGGCATGGGGAGAACACACAATGTAGACAACATCGTTGGCAGCAGCAGCCCGGACAAGGTTCAGCTCGGCATCAGGGTGGCCATAGCCAGCACGGGCGCAAGGGCTGATGAATAGCGGCGACGAGATATTGTAGCCCAGGATGGTGGTATTCATGGAGTTGGCGATGCTGGTGATGTCGACCACTGTGTGTGGAATGAAGCGGTAGCGGTTGTAGACCTCCAGATTGTTGCGGTACGACCACTCGCCACCGGCTCCATTGCGATAGTATGTGTAGTTTACGACCGGCAAATAGTTGCGAGCCGCAAATTGGAAATCATTGAGCGCCACCATGTCGTTCAGGGGAGGCAGTTCGCCTTTGGCCAATCCTCCCAACACGTCCATGATACCTGTGTCAGGCTCGTCCAGGAATGGCCGGGCAGCCAAGGCACCGGTGGCGAGAAGGGTCACTGCAGAGGTGGCAACACGCATTTTGAAGTTGGAGAACAAGACGGCGAAATAAGACAAGTAGACCAGGGCTTGCGAAGACGGCTGAGCTTCTTTTCTTTGACATCTGCAGAGACGCTACATCTACATATATATATCTCTCCAGGCTCGGTTGGCTTGCTTTATCTTTTACATGTATTTGTAAAAGTGTTGTAAAATGCTTGTTCGGCCGAATCATGCTCATCTGACCGACAAATTGCGACAACGTTGAGATAGAAACGGGGTTTGGAATCCGGACACGAAGGGAGTAAACATTTTTTCTGTTTGTTGGTACCGCGAAACGGTGTGCCCTTGTCCGCCGAGCCTACCAAGCGGACCTCTGGATAGAAAGGCACACCAAATGTCCAGTTCGTGCCTGTTAGATCACTAATCATCGTGACAAATATTATCAGATCGTCGGACGCGTCGATTTCAAATACAGTAATTCGTACTGCGCCCCATTTCAGTGGATCGTACCCGCTTGTTTCAAGTATGACCTTCCACATGAAGAACGGTCGAACGGTATTACGAGAATCTCGTATAATATCCGGTAGAGTTTATGCGATTTGAATATGAAATACTCTGACGGCTGGAGAGTGGGTGTTATTTGAATAGACGATATTGAGAAGGATTGTGCCGGGTGCCATTGATACATCGGAGAAACGCCTAAAACGAAGGGCCGTTGAGCTGAAAGAATCATCCCAGTGTGGGCATTTGGAAGAGCGAAGGACAGTCGAGGCAGAAATGCTTGTACGGAGTACGGAGTAAAAGAGCAGTTACAAGATTATGGCGGCAGTAGAGGTTATGGCGGAAGGAGTTGTTTGCGGAAGTGGGTGGTCGCGGTAGAAGTGTAGAAGTAAGAACTTAAGTATTTGTAAAGAAAGAGCATCCGGAATGAAGTAAGAGCTTGTGAAATCAGGCCATTGTTGTTTTATTCCCTATGTAGAACAAGTACTTCCAATAGAAGCGAGTTCTTGATATAGACGGAAGCGTTGGCAAAAATTAGTGCTCGTGGTGGAAGAAAGAGAGGGAGACGTGCAAACGAGCAGGTAATAGCAAATAGGCAAAACGAAGCAGCCTCAATCAAGAGCGGGGTCCACTTTGTCGGCCCAGCCAACCGGAGGCCGGCCGTCCGCTGACTACGAAGAGAGGCGGGCGCTATCAGAGTAGTGTTGGAACCAGAGAACAACCGCTGCCGTTGACAGCCTCGTCTTATTAGCAACAAACAGCCACTCTCCTTGCTCTAGCATCGACCGGCGGGAATTAGCGGGAGTAACCATTACCCAAGACGGTAGCAACGACCCGTTCCTCCGATGCGACGCCTTCCAGGTCACTGCATGGGTGCCTAACTCTGGAGGCACAACAGCTGCCGATCCTGTAGCTGAAGGATTTAGCTGAAGGATTCAGCTGAAGGATGCGGTCGAAGGATTCAGTTCAAGGACTCTGACTTAAATAACTGTAAAGCGCCACGCAATCACCTTCTGTCGAATTTAATTGAAGCAACAGAAATACTCTGTCGCCGTATTTGAGCTACTCGATGCAATGGAACACGCCTATATGTTCGAACCGGCCGTCGATGACCACGAAGTTTCTGACCCTGATGACCCTGACACGAATGCACTGTATGTCGAAGCCGAAGAGGGCGAGGATATCGTGGCAGACCTGTTCTATCCACCACTGGTCCTTCGCAGGATTTTGAAAGACTGAACTCAGTGGGAACCCGAAAACATAAAGTATTACCGTTGATCTTCCAAAAATGGCTACGCAGTGTTGGTTGGTCTTATCCAACCGGGAGGAGAACCATGGCTGCGAACAAGCAACAGGAGTTCATAAAGGAAGATGGTGGCAACCAAGACAGCCGCAGGGCCGACTCCCAAGACGGAAACGAGTACGGTCTCGGACGAGAGCAGCGTGTCCCGTCTAAAAACGACGTGGCGAGGCTGCAAAAGACGGGCAACCCAGTGGCTACCGACAATGAACTCGGCCTTGACAAAGGGATGCAAGGCCTGTCCCTCATCACAGTCGCCAACAACGATGCCTTAGCGCTGCAGCAGACGGCCGATCAGGTGGACGTAGGCAAGGCGAAGCTGCGGTACCGCTTGAGCCGAGTGAAACACGGCCGCTTCGGCGGAATACCAGCCTGTCTGCTCGTGATAGACCTCAACTTCAACTACGACGACATCTGTCCGGTTACACGAGCAAACATTGTCGTCACCTTTGGAAGCAAGAGAATGAGGCAGGCTCCCGATGGCAGCCTCGACCCCAAAACAGCTCAGCCAATCATCGTCCCCTTTGCCACAGACCTGCGATGGCCCCGGATGGCCCAAGGCCCCTCTGCCAGGGTGCACTTGAGCACCGAGACCCTCTGGGGGCTCAAGGTCAACGCCAATGGCTTCAGTATCGAGATGCCGGAGTTACAACGCCGCCGTGATTCCCTGGAAGCAAGCCCGTCAGGGCCTTTGGCGCATCACCGCCCGCGACGACAAGGCTTGCGTCTTGGATGACGCCCTGCTCGAGTCTACGATGACCGAAAAGTATCGCGCCATATTTCCAGGGCTCCACTTTGGCAAGGAAAATACGGGTAACTCCGACGATGACTCAGCAGGCGGAGAATGAATCCAGGCACTTCCGCTTTGGCTTTCGCCTGTCAGATTACGGTCCAGTTAGCCTGTTGTTTTGTTGTGTGCGAGTACACGTAGCATGCTGATTTGATATGTGCGAAAGCGGTTGGTTGGTGGGGCTTCTCACCACACAGATTACAGTACATGTAAGATACTACTCAGTCTGTAAGACATCTATCCAGTACTCCGTACACTGCAGAGGGAGTCTATACGTATACAACGGTCCCTTGCTTAATAACACAAGAGATGCACGGCGCTAATACAGCTGTAAAACTCTACGGAAAGACACCACTGCAATGCTTACACAGCTACGGAGTGCTTCACATCTGAAACAGCGATCACACCTAAATATAACGGCCGACCAAACGCAATTACTTGATGTCCCCATATCCTTGCATTCGCTATAGTTAATTACGTACAGCACTTGTTCTATGATGATACACTGCTATGCAAACCCGCTCTCTTCTCAAGTTACCGCCGATCTCCCAATCCCTGTCTCCCTGTGTGTCTCTCCGATGTCTGGTCGAAACGCTTATGCGCACTGGGTGATGGTCAGGACCTGCGAGGCTGCGGCCGTGGCGGCAGCAGCGACGACAGCGGCCGTGGTGGTGGCAGCAGCAGCCGAGCCGGCACCGATAATCTTGTTGAACACATCAGCAGCGGCCTGGTTCTGGGTGGTGGCGACGGCAGCAGCCGAGGCGCTGGTGCAGGACGCGACCACATCGGCAGCGGCGTTGCAAGACGACTGGAGGCGCTGGCAGATGAAGCCGGCGATGACGGCAATGTTCAGGGCCGAGCCGTGGTTGAAGTCAGTCTGGTCCGAGGCGATAAAGGCATCCGTGGTGCGGCCATCGAGGCCAGACTCGAACAGGATTGTCGGGGTGCCGCAGGTGCCAAAGTCAGACGCGCGACGGAGCATCTTGGCCGCGGCCGTGTTGGCAGCCGAGCAAGCAGTGGCCTGGGTGTCGCACTGGGCCGTGCCGCCGGACAGCTTGCCCGAGTTGGCAGCGTTGAAGCAGGCGTTGCGCTGGACGTCGCAGGCGCGCTGGACGGCCGCCGACAGGTTCACAAACGTGTTGCCGTTGACGGAGAACGGGCGCGAGCTCGCGCTGGACTCGATGGCCGGGGCAGCCGCGCCGAGCGTGCCGGTGAACTTTTGCACGTTGGTGCCGCTGGCGGTGCCGCTGGCAGCCGAGGTGGCCGCGGCCGTCACGACGGTGGCCAGGGAGCTGGCCGCGTTGGCGGCCACGGTGGTGGTAATGACGCTGCACGAGGCAGCCGAGGTGGCAGCAGCGGCCGAGGCACCGGCCTTGACGGTCATGGTGACCATGACGGTGGACTGGACGCAGACGCTGTCGGCGGACGACGACGGGACGGTCATGGTGACCATGACGGTCGACTGGGAGCAGCTGGAGGTGGCGGCAGACGTGGCCTCGACGGCAGCAACAGACGTGGCCTCGGCCGTGGTGGCAGCAGCAGCAGCGGCAACGCCGGTGGCAGCGGTGAGGCCGGCCAGCTTTATGTCGGTGGCGCTGATGACACCGGTGCCGGTGATGGTGGGCGTGATGCCGGCAACGGCCGCGCTGATCTCAGCCTCGGAGGCGTCGAGCACCAGCAGGTTCTGCGAGAAGATGCAGCCGGGCTCGTCGGCCTCGGTGTCGCAGGTATTGCCCTTGGCCGTGGTGTCGCTCAGGCTGCCGGGCGCAAAGGTGCCGCTCTCGAGGGCGAGCAGCGGGTCGGCGCCGATGGCGGCCAGCTGCTTGGCCAGGGCCAGCACAATGGCCTTGTTGGTCGCAGCGGCGCCGGACGACGCAGGGTCCTGGTGCTGCGACACGGCGGCGATCTCGGGGTTCGTGGCGGTCTCGTTGCAGATGACGCTGGCCTTGCCGACGGCACCGGTGTTGCGCTCAATCGAGCGGTACAGCAGGGCACCGGCCATACCGGGAATGTCGCCGGCCGTCTTGGCGTTGGTAAAGGCCTGGTCGGCCGTCTCCTGCTGCAGGCAGTCGAGGTTTGTGACCTTGCCAGCACCTCCAGCCGCGGCGGCGTTGCCGAGCAGGCCAAAGACCGGGTCCGCAATGGCCTTGGGGTTGTTCGTGTTCAGCGACGTCCGGACGAGGTCGAGGAAGCGGTTGTGCGAGTGCTCCTGCGGCACCTCACGGGCCTTGATCGTGCGCTCCGTCGGCAGACGGGCGGCCGAGGCAAGGCCCAGGCCGGCAAAGAGGACAGCTGCGCTTCCGTACTTCATGTTGTCTGAAAGATGGTGTTGGGTGTGTGGTGATGGAGGTGTTGAGATGGAAAAGTGACAGAGATATGTCGTTGTGGAGTAAAAATGGATAAACGGCACAGCCTTTTAGTAATAGTGAGTGAAAGAATGGAAAAAGAGGTTCGCAGAACCTGTGAAGGAGAAAGAGAGAGAATGAAGCAGTTGCCAAGGTCAAAGATGATGGTGAGGAGAAGGAAAGACGCAAAGACAGACGAGCAGCCGGCAGCCCTTATGTAGGCGGCTGCTCATGCTCGATGCTGGCTCCGAGCGCTTCGTCCGAACTGTGGTCTCATTGCTCGGATCGCCCAGCTTCCAGCGGCATCCTGACAAGGCCGGTTTTGTGATATTACTGGGGTGGAGTCGGGGCAGCCAGGGGTTCCGGACGGTCCACCTTTTACGAGTACAAGATGCTCAGGGCAATGCAAGTATACAATGCACGATGCATGCCAGAATCTGAAGCGGTCAGCGTCTGGTCGCTTACAGGCCGGTGGAGAGTGGAGTCGAGCGGCCGGGCTCCTCGGTTATGGTTAGACCTAATCTGCAGTAAGCCTTTTTCGCCATCGCCCTAGAGCCGGTTTGGGCTGCCGAAATTGCGACCTCGTACCGTCCTGGTGGGACTGCCAGCTAGCCAGCTTCTCATTTTGATTCCATCCTAAATGAAAGGGTCATGCCTAGCCGACATTGGACAGAGGACGGTGCATGGACCGTTGATCGCTGGTTGAGGCCGATGGAAAACTTGGACGGCCGCCTGAACCATGCTGCCAACCCCGTCCATAGTGACCATTTTACAGCGATCACAGCGATCACAGCTGCCGTCTGCCGCTCGGTCCTCCTTTGGAAACCACCCCGGCCGGCGGCCCAAACAAGCCTGCTTGTAAGCGATGCGAGGGGCTGAAACCGACAGAGCCGCACGATGCCGCGCGCGTCTTCAGGGGGGCTTTTGAGGCGGCAGCCGTTTCCTAGCGGCGGAGAAGCTGCAACAAGGTTAATCTACGCAGAGACAGAGTTTTAGACTTGTTGACAGAGTTGGAAGCCAAAATCCGTCTCCGCTTTTTTGCCCATTTCCATTTGCTGTCGTCGGCGGTGGGGCCCTACATGATTTGGTAAGCGCGGGCACGGAAACGGCCGGAACGCGCACGCGTCCATCATCAGGCAGACAGCTTATTCTTGTTCATGACGGCCACGTCTGCTTTGTGCACCAGCAAAAAGCCCCCTGTGTCTATCCGCACCTCCACACGCCGTCGCCATGCCGTGGAAAGACCAGCTGAAGCGCCTAAAGGGCGAGTTTGAGAGCCGAAAATCGAAGCCACATGCAGGCGGATCACAGCAGCAGCAACGACAGCAGCAGCAGCAGCCACTGGCGGGCGGCGGGCCTGGAGCAGCGTCGGCCAGCGGTGATGGGCACCTCTTTGGCCAGCCCGTCTTCCAGCCGGACGGGCCCGTGAGCGTCGACTGGGACGCCAAGATCGGCCACGGCGAGAACGGCTGGGGGAACCAGGAGCTGCAGTTCTACACGGACAGCCCAGAGAACTCGTTTTAGTGAGTGGGGCTCGGACTCAGAATCCGCTGTCACAAATGTCTCGAATGCGCTTCAGGCCCACGCGACGCCGTGCTGACCTCACAGCACCCAGGACGGCCAACTGGTCATCCGGGCCATCGCCGACAACAGCACGGCCGATCCGGATCGCCGCTACACGTCGGCGCGGCTGGTCAGCCGCCAGCCCCTCGGCCGCGACCGCGGCGTGCTGACCGGCCTGGTGCTGTCGCCCTGCGCCGCCGGCATCTGGCCGGCCTTTTGGCTGCTGCCCCAGGAGCCGTTTGCCTGGCCGACCGACGGAGAGATTGACATTGCCGAGACGTGGAACGGCGACGGCGAGAACCGCTCGTGTCTGCACTGGGGCCAGCACCACGAACCACAGAAGCACCGCGTCCTCGGCACGCCCATTGCCGACATGCACGCCCGCCCTGTCCGCTACGACTTTGTCTGGGACCAGCCCGGCGGTGTCGCCGGCCAGGGCCGCCTGCTCTGGTACCTCGACGGCCGCCCTGTCCTCAAGGCCGCCGTGCCGGCCGGCACCCGCCCCCTGCGCGACTTTACCATCCTGCTGAACATTGCCATGGGCGGCAACGTCTGCGCCGGCCGCACCCCCGCCGACGGCCGCTACGACCTCGTCGTCGACTCACTCTTCCTCGCCAGCGAGCAGGAGGACGGCGGCTGGGCCAAGTTCGACGCCGACTGGAACGACAAGAACGTCTCGCTCGGGAATACGTATTGATGGTGAGGGCGTTTATGCGCAAGAGAAATTGTATGACCGCTACGAATGAATATCAAGGTTTAGGATATTGTAAAAAAAATCTCGCAATGTATGCCTCCGTACAATACAAAAGCGTACAGATTACGGAGTACGGTTATTGTGCAAATAAAACTGGCAACGTAAATAACTTGAAAATAAAGTTGGAAAAAGATACCCCGCACTAAAAGATCGCAAGTCGCGATAAGCCCACTTTGTGTCTTCATCCGAGACGTAAAGCTGTTCTAGAAGATGGAAACAGTGATTTACATTCGTGCTTTCCGTAGAAGAAGTTGTCTCTGTATTGGGTATGCATTTAATACAATAAAACAGCTCTTTGATCAACTTTGTGAAAGAAATGCCGTATTCGGATTTTATGATAATTTTGTATCTCGTTGTAATTTTTTTTTATGTATTCCGTAAGGAGTTGCAAAGTTACAGTATTAAACTGTAAAGAGAAGAACCCCTTTTAAAGCCTTAAAGCTTCAGATGGTTACTTATCTCTAACATTAGCAACTCTATGCTTCTTGAGCTATCTGTAATGCCGCTTTCTTTTCATAAACCTTTATTAGGCGATTAAGCAACTTCCGCTACGCATGTCAGTTACCTCTCCTTACTAAGTACCTTATTCATTGTCTAAGTATCTCTACAAAGTACGGAGTACATAATATGTCCCATAAGCTACGACACCGACTCGACTCTGCTTTGCTTAAAGTCTTCTAAATAAAAGTGAAGACGAGACCCAACTTTCTTCCTGCTTCGTCGTAGACCCAATCGTGGATAAGCCTACTTTCCAGGTATGTTTTGTACCGTCGACTTTGGGGAACCATAATGCTCGTGTCCAGCAAGTTTGAAGTCTTGTCAAGGTACCCATCGCATTTTAATCTACGATATTCGCGGTCTCTAATTGGATGTTCGAAATATGGCAAAACGTGGCTTTCAACCAATCCAAAGCATCAAGGCCTCATCGAGCATCTTTCCCCACATTTCCCGAATGGAGACGCGTCTATCCCTCTCTAAACGTCCTCCACGGTCTTCTTTTGTTCCTGGCTGGTTTCTTGGATAGGCTGGGTCGAAGCTACTGAAGAGAATACTCGGCGATATCACTAGATACGGCAGGCTCCTTATGGTCTCATCCGGTTCGGCGACAGTGGATGGGAGTGCTATGTTCGAGGACGCGTCGTTGGCTAAGGGCCTTTCTTGCGGAGATGATTCTTCAACTGATTTGCTTGTCATGGTCGCGTTTTCTGCCATGTCTTGGTCTGACACTTTTTATTAGCTTGACGGCCATCCTGAGGTTGGTTGTTCCCATCACAGAAGAATAATTCGATGTCTTCGATATCGGTATTGTCGAGACGCGTGTTGACGGCCGAGCTCCCAAAGCCTACGGATTACAGGTCGGAAATGAAAGCACTGCAACGCGACGCTCCGAACATAACTAACCGCAGCTAGTTAGCAGAAACCACCACCTGAACGAAAATAACTCGTATACAGATTAGACTCTACAGTGTCCGATGTACCGTGCGAATGCGAACGCGCGATTACTGCTTGCCTACGATTTTGTACCGACGAGTTCGTGACCGAGGATTTTACGACCTACGGATTTGTAACATTCGCTGCGAATGTCGGACCTGTTCAGCAAGTTGAGAGGCCAGTTCTACTATAAAGGCAATGTGGATGTGTCCTTCTGCAGACGAGCTTGGTCTTCACCAGGAACAAGGCCTTAATCCGAACCTCTAGGGGCTGTTACCCCGCACTTTAGGGCCGATGCGGGAGCTACAGCAGCGAAACGATGTCGCTAAAGGATTGCCACGTGTCGTGACGAGGTCACGTGTTCTGAGGAGGGGTCATAAACCCGTCCCACACAATCTGTAGATCTTCTGACTTAGGGGAATACAACCATCTTTTTCGCCTCACTCCCATCGTCTCACCACGGTTTATCTTCAAAAGTCCCTCGCATCACGGTCGCTAACAGTTGGCACGGCCACTCCCGTAAGGCGCCTTGCCGATAGCTGTTAGCGGTTACGTAAACGAGCATGTGTTCAAATGCATTGTGATATAACCTATGAACAAGTTCAAGAACAGTACAGTACAGTGCTGTGTGCTGAAGTGACCATCTCTTTACATCTCCATGTCCACATCCGACTCCGACTCATAATCAGAGTAGTCCTCCGAGTCCGCTTCCATTTCCTCTTCGTCCGAGTCAAATTTGGTGGACTCGTACTCGGAGGGACCGTATCCGGAAGAAGTGGTATACAAGGAGATGTCATCCATGTCGTTGTCGCTGTCAGACTCATCCTCGGTGCTGTCCTGGTCTTTGTTCTCAATGGCTATCGCGTTCTGGGCGGCGATCTCAGCGTCGAGCTGCGCAAGCTCAGCAGCGACCTGCTCGGCGGCAAGCTCTTGCAGTTGTCTTATCGCCCTCTTATACCAGCACTCCGGACACTCGCCAATCTTCAGCCGGCTCCATAACTCCAGCTGCTCGATCCATTCGGCTTCAGTGACACCCTCCCAAAGGAACTCCTCCCAATACGTCGGGCTTTTGGGCCGATACCGCACACAATAACCGCAGATGGCGATCGTCTTCTTCTTCCGTCCCTTCGCATCGAGTGGCTTAACACGGACCAGAAGGCCCTGCATGTCTCTGCAAGGGTCCCGACCCCGATGTCTTTCCACAGATGGGATCAGGAACGGCTTCAGGGTGGACGTTTGGAGAAGCCGCTTGCAGGTCAAGGCGAAACATATCCTGTCTTCGGTGCTGACTAGGAAGAAGATGGAAAGCAGGAGCTCGGTCGGAAGTTGAAGGATGCGGGCATCTGTGTTAGGTGTTGATTCGAGCAGCTAAAACACAAGCATGGTGTGACTAAATGACCACAGGAATTGACTCTCGGGGAATTCTGACTCACCTCTGGGGGAATGATAAAAGCGGTCCTAGGACACGGGCTGCTCATGGTGGCTTTTGATGAGAGATATGGATATCCAATAACTGGCGGCGACAATTTCCTTGAATAGTCAGCAGGCTATGTCTTTCCGACATTCTAGACGATTGCAGTAGCGCTTCAAAAAAAGAACATCGGATAAACAAGCAGCACGGCACGATGATTGCTCAGATCGAACCCACTTGGTAGACCCTCATCGACGGTTTATTGCGGGTTGGCTATAGTTTAGCGGGCACTTGGCCACGTTCTGAGCTGGTTCTGGGGAAAGGGGAAGGGGGG
>LDEF01000131.1:0-35119 GCA_001455505.1 Leptographium lundbergii
TTGACAAAAGGGGAAGGCTACACCGCGCAGCACTGCGATGTACCTAGAGCTCGGCTGCCAGGTACATTGCCAGGCCCCGGCGGCGGCCCGGGACCCTCACGTGACGGCCCACAAACGGCGAATCAGAAAGCGGGCTCCAGGACGGCGGCACAGGCTTTCCAGTATCTATGGCCGTACGTAAAAGAATTGAGGCTGGTTCCTGGTTATATGCCACTGATTGAGGCCTGCTGCTAATGAGGACCGTTTCAAAGAGTGACATCACGAGCCACGCAATTTGTACAGCACGCACTTGGAACAAGTGTCATGATCCAAGTAAAAGCTACGGCAGATCTAAACACCAAACGGCCTGTTCACATATGCCTGAAAGTCCCCCGTGGTCTCAGGGTGGTCTACGTCCACATCCCAGCGGTCGGGGATCTTGAGCCCGGCGTCCAGGTGGTACTTGTTCTGCAGCAGGGAGATGCCGTCACGGTAGAGCCACGGGTCGTTGGTGCGGCGCTGCCAGTCCTCGAGGCGGTCGCGCAGGTCCTTGAGAACTTCGGCATAGGCCGGGTCCCTGGCCAGGTCCTTGACCTCGGCCGGGTCATTCTCGAGGTCGAAGAGCTGCTCCGGCGGGCGGAAGAAGTAGTCTCGCAGCGGGCGCTGGCCGATCATCTTGGGGCTTGTCTGGGCGTTCCGGACATCCTCCCAGGTGAGGGAGCCATAGATGTCGCTGGCAAAGGGAAAGTCGAGGCGCCAGGCGATGTTGCGGTGGTACTTGAAGCGGCGGGTGCGGACATAGCGCGTTGGCCAGTAGTTGGTGGCCTCGTGGAACGTGTGCGAGCCCCAGACGTGGTCCCAGGCCGGGAGGGGCTCGGTGGCACCGAGGATGGGGAGGAACGAGCGGCCGGCACGGTCGTTCTTTTCGGCCAGGCCGCCGGGGCCGACGGTCCAGTCGAGGATGGTGGGCAACACGTCGACAAACGAGACCAGGTTCGGGTTGACCGAGCCGGAGAGGCCGGGCTGGCGGACGATGAGCGGCAGGCGGATGCCGGCGTCGAAGAGGGTCGTCTTGGCGTTGAGAAAGGGCGGGCCGTTGTCGCTAAGGAAGACGACGAGCGTGTCGGAGGCGAGGCCGGCGCGGTCGAGCTCGCCTAGGACGCGGCCGACGCCCTGGTCGAGGCGGCCGATGGCCTCGGCGTAGGCGGCCAGCTCGGCGCGGACGCCCGGCGCGTCGGTGAGGAAGTCGGGCACGACGACGTCGGTGGGCCGGCACGTGACCTTTTGGATGCGCGCGTCGACAGGCTCCTCATTGCCGAAACCGGCCCGGCTGTGGGAGCGGTGGGGGTCGTGGAAGGCGACAGTCAGCCAAAAGGGGCGGCCGGCGGCCTGGGCGGCGGCAAAGACGTCGGCGGCTCGGTCGGCGCTCCAGACGACGTCCCGGGTCAGGCTCTCGGCGCGGTGCTCCCACGGATAGACGGCGTCGGGGCCGACGTGCACCTTGCCGACGATGGCGGTCAGGTAGCCGTGGCGGGCCAAGACGGCCGGGCCGGAGTCGACGTGGTCAAAGGTCATAAAGTGGTGCTTGCCGCTCTGCAGGCCGTACTGGCCGCTCTGGTGCGTGTGCATGCCCGTATAGATGGTCGAGCGGCTGCCGCTGCACGAGGCCGTGCTGGCAAAGGCATTGTCGAAGCGGACGGCGTCGGCGGCGAAGCGGTCAATGTGTGGCGTCTTGGTGTAGGGACAGCCGTAGCAGCCGAGCTGCCTGCCCAGGTCGTCGGCCACGAGCAGGAGGACGTTGGGCATGGCGGGGGGGGGGGAGGACCTCAAGCACGAGTGCAGGACTGGGAGACGAAAGAAGACAGAAACGCATATTTTTATTGAATTATTTTATATACTTTACATAGTTAGTACATTTTGGGAAGACACAATATACTATCGGATTGAATTTTTTTTTAATCCCTTTGATGAACGGCCTGATACAATAGCAACACCCAGATCACGACGAGAATCGGAAAATGACACAAAATCGAGCTGCAGGCATGGACGATTCGCAACAATAGCTGGGATGTCGTCAGAGGGTGCTCCATATAAGTGGCGACCGGTGATTGGCTGATTGGCTGACGTCGGTTGCAGCCGATGCAACCAGCCATCAAACGACGTCCCAAAGGAGCTTGCTCCGGCCTGGATGGTGCATACGAACACGGCAGAACGATTGGTGGATTATCTACTTGATAGCTAGTCTTTTACACACACGTCCGGCAACAATCTCACGCTAGAGATGTCGGCTAACTGTCAAAGTGAAAGTCCAGACGCTTGTTCCCGAGATGTCCGTTCTGCTCGAGGTATGCGACCCTCTCGTCAGGCGTCATCTTGTCCCAGACAGCGCTCTTCTGGCGGTTGCGGAAGCGGTAGTAGAGCTTGGCCAGGACGTAGGCGACAATGGTGGCTGCATTGATGGCGATCAGCTGTTTGTTGCCGCGGCGGTAGAGCGGCTTGTCGTCGGTGCGGTAGATGTTGGAGGACGCGATGCCAGACAGCTGGATGGTGATGTTGTAGAGGGCCGCGCCGACGGCACGGGTGCGGACGGCATTGCTGAGACGCGAGCACCAGGAGACGTGGGCGGCGTGCATGGAGGGCCAGCCGAGGAGGACAAACGAGAGGGCATACTGGCCCCAGGGATGGTGATGGAGGAAGTCGCCGCAGCGGTACTGGACGACGAGCAGGGGGAGAGTCCAGAGCTGGGAGAAGACGCCGATGGTGCAGATCTCGCGGAAGAGCTCGGTCAGGCCGGAGATCCAGAGCAGGTTGACGGCCGCGAAGACGGTGACGGGGATGCTGAGCAGGGTGACCTCAAACGTGTTGAAGCGCTTGAGGGCCTTGAGCGAGAGGGTGAGGTAGGCCTTGGGGGGAGCGGTGGGAATCTCAAAGAGCATGCCGATGGCGTAGACGGGCCAGAGGTCGTAGTCGGCGAGGCTGCGGCCGAGCATGCGGAGCGTGATGGGCTCGCGGTTGTGCATGCCGCCTTTGCTGGGATCATCGCGGAGGACCCGGTTGACAAGGATGGTCTCGTCGCGGTCGGAGTAGTAGCCGGCCGGATTCCAGCGCGTCCGGGTCTCGCAGGGGCCGGGCACGAGCAGGAGGAAGCTGAGCAGGCCGATGCTGAGGCTGATGAGGGCCTCGATCAGAAACAGCCAGCGCCAGCCGGCCCGGCCGTGGACGCCGCGCAGATGGAGGGCGCCGTAGGCGATAAAGGACGCGACCACGCCCGACATGCTGTCGACGAACCAGAAGAGCGCCAGCCGGAGGGGCATCTCGCCGGCGGTGTAAAAGTAGGACAGATACAGGACCGCGTCCGGGATGAAGCCGCCCATGAAGAGGCCGATGAGGAAGCGGCAGGCAAAAAAGGCGCCGCGCGACCGCATGAAGAACTGGCCGCCCGAAGCGAGGCTCCAGACGACGATCTGCACCGGGATCCAGCGGTCGACGCCGAGCCACTTGCCGACCATCTGCGACGGGATCTCGGCCACGAGGAAGCCGATCCGGTACATGTTGAGGGCCGTGTTGTAGTCGTCCGTCGTGGCGCCGATGTCGTCCAGCAGGTTGTCGGCCACCGCGTTCGCTAGGTTGCCGCGGTCTAGGTTGAGCGCAAAGAACATGACCAGGATCCACGACAGCACCAGCAAGTCCGTCCGCCGCACCACCCGCCGCTCCTCGCGCACAGTCCAGCGCGCCGCCGCGTTGAACCGGTGCAGGTTCTCGTAGCCCGCGTGCGGCTGGTAAAACGGCGCCAGCGTCGGATCGTCGAACACGCTGCGCACCGTCGCCACCGCGTCCAGGTCGACCGCGTCCCGCCGCCGCCGGAAGAGGCCCAGCAGGCCCTGCGGGGGCGCCGCGTCCGCACGCTCGGCCAGGTCGTCGACCGAGACGTCGGGGGCCTTTGTGTCTGCACTCATGATGCAGATGGACTTGGGAATTGACAAAGTGTGGGACTCGTGGGTGGTTCCTGCCAGAACGTCCTTCTAAACGCTCCTTCCTTGTTCGCTGAAAATGTCCGTCGAAAGGCTCCTTCCAATGCTCGCTGCAAACTTCTGGAACCTTTTAAACACGATCATCACAGACACTCTACAACACACACACACACCACATATAATACTTGCATCCACGGCCCCCCTTACAATGCACACTACCGACCAGTCGGGAAGGTGCCCCGGTTTCGTGATCCGTATTACTGGTGATGCAATACCTCGACAGGGGCAGGCCCACCGGCCGACTTTCGCTACTAAAACCGACTCGTGCTCGCCAGCTCTTGCGTCATGGCCTCGCCAATTTCCTACGTCGCATCAGACACCATGCAGTCCGACCAGCAGACAACCGTCACCGTCCGCTGGCTCCGCGGACAGCCCAATGCGGCTACTGGCCTCGATGTTGGCACCACCTTTGGCCTTCCCTGGCCACGTGGTGCTTGTTTTACTTCTACCGTCTTTTCCTGCCACGACGATGCCGGCGCTTCGGTACCGCTGCAGTCGTGGCCGACGGCCTTTTGGCCCGATGGCTCCATCAAGTGGACGGCGCACGCCATTGTTGTCCCTGGCTCGGATGCCTACCACGTCGTCGCCAGGACCAGTCGGGGGGACCAGAAGGATGAAGCCAGTCGGACAGACAGGGCTGTTCGCGTGAGCGAGGCCGATAATGCAATCATTGTCGACACGGGGAAAATCAGCATCGAGTTTGCCAGGTCGGGCGGACACGTCATCAAGAGCATCACCACGGCCAATGGGACCATTATCGGATGCGACGGCCACCTGGTTTTGGTGTCGTCCAGCGATGAAATCGGTCAAGACGGCAGCTTCCAGAGCCAGGTCGATTCGGTCGTTGTCGAGCAGAACGGCCCGATTCGTGCTGTCGTGACTGTGCGGGGGAAACACGGGGCCGTGGGCACGGAGGATGGCACCCCCTGGCTGCCCTTCCTCCTTCGCTTCTACCTCTATGCCGGCTCCGAGGCCGTGCGCTTTGTGCACACCATTGTCTACGACGGCTCGCCCACGACAGCCATTCGCGGCCTCGGCCTGCGCGTCCACGTCCCGCTGGCCGCCACCGAGCTGCACAACCGCCACATCCGTCTGGCCGGCGTCGATGGCGGCGTGCTGGCCGAAGCCGTCCGCGGAATGACCGGCCTGTGGCGGGATCCGGGCGTCGAGGCGCGAAAGTCCCAGCGCGAGGGCAGGCCCGTGTCGATGGAGGATGCCGTCTCTCCCGACGTCTCGGCCCTCCATCGCTGGGTCCCGGCCTGGAACGACTACTCGCTCGTCCAGCTTTCGCCCGACGGCTTCACCGCCCGCAAGCGCACAAAGGCCGGCCACAGCTGGGTCAACATTGCCGGTGGGACGCGGGCTGGCGGCCTGGCCTTTCTCGGGTCTGCACCCACCGGCGGCCTCGCCGTCGGCCTCGCCAATTTCTGGGAGCGCTATCCGACCGGCATGGACGTTTCTGGTGCGGCCGCCGACGCCTCCTCGGCCGCATCCTCCATCACCCTCTGGCTCTACAGCCCGGCAGCACCGCCGATGGACCTGCGGCCATACCACGACGGTCTCGGTCAGGCCGGCTTTGACGATCAGCTCGACGCCCTCCGCATCACGTACGAGGACTGGGAGCCTGGCCTGGGGTTGGCCCACGGCATCGCACGCACCAACGAGATGGTGCTCATCGGCCTCGACCACACGCCGGCAGCCCGCGAAACCGCCCGGCTGGTCGACCTCGTCCGAAACCCGCCGCTGCTGGTAGCCTCGTCCGAGCATATCCATCAGACCGCCGCGCTGGGCCGCTACTGGAAGCCGTTTTTGAATCCGTCTAGCTCGTCCGACTCAACAATCCTCCACCGCCTCGACCTCCTCTTCCAATTCTACCGCGACCAGATCGAACAACGCCGCTGGTACGGCTTCTGGGACCACGGTGACCTTATGCACACCTACGACGGCGACCGCCACGGCTGGCGCTACGACGTCGGCGGCTATGCCTGGGACAACTCGGAGCTCTCGCCCGACCTCTGGCTGTGGCTCTACTTTCTCTGCACCGGCCGTGCCGACGTCTTCCGCTGCGCCGAGGCCCTGACCCGCCACACGAGCGAGGTTGACGCCTATCATCTCGGGCCCTTTCGCGGCCTCGGCTCCCGTCACGGCGTCCAGCACTGGAGCGACAGCTGCAAGCAGGCCCGCGTGTCCAATGCTTTGTACCGCCGCGTGTTTTACTATCTGACCGCCGACGAGCGAGTCGGCGACCTGCTGGACGAGGTTCTGGACGCCGAGTCGGCCTTTCTGGTCCTGGACCCCTACCGCAAAGTGCGGCCTGATCGCGGCACCTACCGGCCGCAGCCCAACGCCATCTCCATCTCGCTTGGCACCGACTGGTCGGCCATTGCGGCTGCCTGGCTCATTGCCTGGGAGCGCCGTGGCCCGGCTGCCGTTGCGTTTCGGGACAAGCTCTTTCGCAGCATGCGCGGCATTGCCCGGCTGCCCCACGGCTTTGTTGCCGGCTTCGCCCTCTATAACCCCTGCACCGGCGACATCGCTCCTGATAGCGCCCGAGGCCCCGTCAACGTATCCCATCTCTCGGCCATGTTTGGCCTGGTCGAGCTGTGCGCCGAGCTGGCTGATCTGACCGGTCATCAGGTGGATCCTTCTGACTGTTCCGACCACGCCGAGCCGTCCGAGCCGTCCGAACCGTCCGAACCAGCCGAGCTGCTGTTATTCCACCAGGCTTGGCTCGACTACTGCCGTTTCTACAACGCCCCCGCTGACGAGCAGCACCGCCGCTATGGCTCCACCTTTCCTCACCTGCAGCTGCGCCAGGGCCACTCCCGTCTCACCGCCTATGCAGCCGCCCGTTTGGCCTCGGCGGACTTGGCTGCCCATGCCCGTCGCGAGTTTGCCACCGGCGACGGCTACGACGAGGCCACCCCCTGGACGGTCCGACCGGTCGACGTCTGCGAAACCCTCGCGCCCGCATACGAGGCCCCTTGGGTGTCCACCAACATCACCGCCCTCTACGGGCTGGCCGCCATCCAGAACATGGCCTGGCTGGACGATGTGTAGTGCCATCATCACGTGTGGCTTCACGTGTGGCGGCGGGTTATATATGTGCCGCTGAGCATCGTGGCAGCCAATCAGAAGGACCGGACGAAGGAGGATGCGTTTCGGGCCCGCTATCATCCCTGTTCCGTGCCACCCTCACAATAGTAGCGTGCCAATAAGACGACGAACTGCCACCCGAATTCGCTCGAGGATTGTTGTAATTTGGTGGGGTCCACCCTAGCTGGCAATGCGGTCAAGTCTCAGCGCGATCTGCCGTTAGCACGTCGTTAGCACAGAGCTGAGCCCAAGACGGAGTGTGTGTTTACTCCGTAGAGAATGCGGTTACGAATGCACCATGGGACCGTGACTAGTGATGGGAATTCGACAATACGATCGGGCACATCGGCCTGCAGAAGCTTCCAGAGTTGGGCAGAAGACTGTATCAGCCGAGATTCATGCCTGAGGGGCGCCGATCAGCAGAAGCTAGGCCTTACGGCGAACAGGACTTTGTTGGTTGGGTATTCCCGCTTATTTCCTATCTAGATGTGTGCAAATATGGCCGGGATATCACGTGAAGGCGACCGACCTCCCCCCGCTACCGTCCAACACGACAAACGGAGCCCTGGGCAAAAAGGAAGTCGTCGCAGTCCACGGACCCACTCTTCCGGCTTTGGCAGGGGGGAAGCAAGAGCGGCCGTGTGGGTAGAAAAACAGCGCGACGCCCTGTTTTGGTCGCCTCCTCGTTTTGGCCGCCCTCTGCACCGATCGTACGAGCGCGTGAGAAGCAGCGAAATGCAGGCCCCGGAACCCGAACATCGCCCGGCCTCATCGTCGTCGTCGTCGACGGCGGCATCGGTGCCGCTGTCCAAGACGGAGAGCCGTCGCGGAAGGCCGAGTTATGCAGGATCCGACCGGAACCGACTGCGCGGCCAGTCGACGCGGTCGGCGGCCGACAATGCGAGCCTGGCGAACCACGGCGAGCCGGACCACGACTACGAGCAGGTGGGGGCCATTACGGCCGGGCACGACCTCGACGTCGAGCTAGAAAATGTACGAAGAAGCAGACAGAAGCAGACGTTGGCCGTCAGCAGCTAACAGACGCAGGCCTACGACCCGCTGGCGCTCGAGCGGATCGAGAGCCGGAGCAGCGTGGCGTACCGGCTGACGCAGGCGCTCAGCGCGGCCAGCCGGGGGGACAAGCAGGCGACGGAAAAGGGCGGCCCCCCGACCCGGTGGGCCGAGACGCTGCCGCTGTCGGACCTCGACGACGGCGTCGTCGGCTGGGACTCGGACTCGGACCCGACGCACCCGTGGAACTTTGACCCGACCAAGAAGTGGGTGCTCGTGGCCTGCGTCGCCGGCGTCACCTTTTTGACCACGTTCACGTCGTCGATCCTGTCGCCGGCCGTCGCCACCATCGACCGCCAGTTTGGCAACACCAGCACCATCATCGGCTCGCTCGTCGTCAGCGTCTACCTGCTCGGCTACGTGCTCGGACCGCTCTTCATCGCCCCCCTGTCCGAGATCTACGGCCGCCTGCCCGTGCTGCTGACGGCCAACGTCTTCTTCTGCTGCTGGCTGCTCGGCTGCGCCCTGGCGCCCAACATGTCGGCCCTAATCGTGTTCCGCTTCTTTACCGGCGTGGGTGGTGCGGGTTGTATGGTGAGTTTTTTTTTCTTATTTTTTCTTTTTCCCCCCTTTTTTTCTTTCTCTCTTTCTTTCTTTCTTTTACGAGCTGTTTATTCCTTCCATCGTTCACTGACCATCCAGACTCTCGGTGGAAGCATCATGGGCGACCTCTTCCGGGCCGAACAGAGAGGCCTCGCCATGGGCATCTGGAACCTGGGACCCCTAGTCGGTAGGTCCTTTTGCTGTTCACAGCTGCTGCTACGACGAAGCTAACCCTGCAGGCCCGACCATCGGTCCGCTCACCGGTGGCTTCATCGTCGAGAAGATTGGCTGGCGCTGGGACTTTTGGATCTGCCTGATCGTCGCGGTGGCTTTTATCGCGGTGCTGCAGGTCTTCAACGTCGAGACCAACGCACGCGTCATCATGCAGCGCAAGGTTGTCCGCCTAAGCGCCGAGCTGAACCGCAACGACCTGCACAGCTGCTACAGTAATGGGGCGAACCTCAGTAGTTCGCGCATCCTGTTCAATAGCCTGGTGCGGCCGGCCAAGATGCTGTTCCTGTCGCCCATGATCTTGTCTCTGTCGATGTACATTGCCTTTGTCTACGGGGTCATGTACCTGCTCTTCACCACCATCCCGGATGTGTTCGAGGTCACGTACGGCTTCAATGTCGGCCTGACCGGCCTCGTCTATCTCGCCCTCGGGACCAGTAACGTCATCGGCTGGCTCGTCGTGGCCATCTACTCGGACAAGTCGGTCATCAGCCTGACCAAGGCCAACGGCGGCAAGTTTGAGCCCGAGATGCGCCTGGCCATCACCCCCCTCTTCGGCCTCTGCCTGCCCATCACCTTTTTCTGGTACGGCTGGACGGCCCAGTACAAGGTTCACTGGATGTCGCCTATCATGAGCCTGATGCCCTTTGGCTTCGGCATGATGGGCCTCTTCCTCCCCATCACGACCTACCTGGTGGATGCATACCCCATGTACGCCGCCTCCGCCCTGGCGGCCAACGTGGTGGCGCGAAGCCTCGTCGGCGCCATGCTGCCTCTGGCCGGCCCGACCCTGTACGCAAACCTCAAGTACGGCTGGGGCAACTCTGTGCTGGGCTTCATCTCCATCGCGATGGTGCCCGTGCCGCTGCTGATCTTCAAGTTCGGCAAGCGGATGAGGACGTCGCAGAAATTCCAGCTGTAGTGTCTGGGACGTGTAGAGTGCACGAGAACAGAGCTTGGTCCAGCGGAGACAAATGCCATACGAAGACAAGACGTGGTACGGAAAATACGAAGCACGATAGGGAAGTGCCTGGGATGGCACAATGGCATGACGACCGTGCTATCGGGGTAACTGGCCGGGGCGTATCCGTTTATTAATATTGTGTCTTTTATAACAGGGATTGCACGCGATTTACAGGCTGACTAGATTGTAATGGGCCTACGAGGAAAGGATTAAAGTCAGGGGGAGCCAAGCGCATTTTGGGTTATTAGATAGTTTATTAGATACCATTTTTATTGATTCCCTGTAAGGAGTATAAAAACAAGTCCAACAGTGAAGGAATGGATCCTTTGGCAAAGAGACAAAAAGTACGACAGATAAGCTGGTCTGGAAATGGACTGCTCATCCCTTCCTATGACGGTAAAGCGGGGTTTATGCGTGGGGCGATTAACGACGTCTTTGTTCGCAGGATTTCAATGCAGCCTCGCCATACCCAGTCCTTAGTGCCCGCTTCTGTAGTATTGTGACGTCTTGCGATCTCGGCGAATTGTTACCAGCAAGGCAACCCACCAGTCACTCAAGCTGTCAACACCCAGGAGTACAGCTTGCCTATCATCGGTGACAGTAGAAAGCTCAGAAGCAATAGACGTTCTTATCACACAGCTTCTCGTGTGAGCCAATCACATTTCAAAAGCAGTGAGCGTCTGTGATTGGTCAATTATATACGGGAGCACTTCCTCAATGACGAAGCCCCTGTAACTCATCTCGGTCCGGTGGGAAATTTGCTCCCGATCGCGGATTGTTACAGGACGACCTACACTCTCACAAATAGCCTTCTCCAACGTCCCACCCGTCTTCTGACACTCACAGCTGGCCAAGACTTCCGGTCGGCCTGCGAATAGCGTCCGTCCGGATAAGACTTTTAGCGCCTGCCACAGATAAGGCCTAGGATCTTGTCGCTGAGTGGAGGCCACGTCGACGAAGAGAGACGGAGCTGAGAAGCCCCGCACTGTATCTACACACCCCGGCTGCACTGTCAGCCTAGAATGACAGCTATCTTGAATACGAACGGGAAGCTGCTGAGCGGTGGACAAACACCATTCCAAGGAATTGAAGCCGTAGAAACAAGAGCAACAGAAACGCCTGCACATCTAATCATGGCTTCAGCTGCAGCAGTCGACCGGACAGTCTCGCCGACTGAGCTGCGACACTCCTTCTCCTTGGCCATGTCGAAAATCTACCAGGACGAAGTGCCTCTTTATTCCGATTTGCTCCGTCTCGTGTCCTCGGTGAACGCGACCGTCCTGAGCACGCAGCCGTTAGTCAGCGAGAAAATGCAGGCGACCAACCAGCTTGACAGGCTCCATTACGAGCGCCACGGAGCCATACGCCTCGGAACGGCTGAAGAGCTGGCCCTCATGGCCCGTTTCTTCGCCCTGATGGGCATGGAGCCCGTCGGCTACTACGACCTGGCCCAGCCGCCGGCTAACCTGCCCATTCACGCCACGTGCTTCCGCTGCTTGGACCTAGAGTCGCTGTTGCTGAACCCCTTCCGCATGTTCGTCTCGCTGCTGCGGCCAGAGCGGATCTCGTCGCCGGCTCTCCGGAGCAAGGCGCTGTCCATCCTGTCGCGGCGCAAGATATTCTCGTCCCGCGCCCTGGAGCTCATGTCCTCGGCCGAGAGCCGGGGTGGACTACTCGAGAGCCAGGCCGAGGAGTTTATCCACGAGGGCCTGAAGCCGTTCCGTTGGAGCGGACAGGCAACAGTCTCGCAGCACGAGTACCGAGTGCTGCAGGAGGAAAGTCCGCTCCTCGCCGATATTGTCGGCTTTCCCGGGCCACACATTAACCATCTTACCCCGCGGACGCTGGACATTGACGCAGTGCAGAGGGGCATGGAAGAGCACCACATCCCGATGAAGGAGCTGATCGAGGGACCCCCGGCCCGAAAGTGCGACATCCTCCTCAGACAGACCAGCTTCCAGGCTCTGGAAGAGAAGGTGTGCTTCCTAACAGTGTATGCGGCCAATGGCGATGCCGCCGACAGGATATTGGGTAGCCACACGGCCCGGTTCGGCGAGATCGAGCATCGTGGCGCCGCGCTGACCGTCAAAGGCCGACAGCTATACGACTCGTGCGTGACCAAGGCCTGGATGCAGAACGTCACGGCTGCTGACACGCAGGCATACGGTCAGATATTTGACCCAATCCCAGACTCTTGGGAAGAGTTAAGGACACAGAAACTAGCATACTTTCGGTACTACCCGGCTGTGGGCGCAACGAAATCGGCATCAGTTAGGGGACGGAGTATTGAGGACCTTGTGCAGGAAGGAAAGGTCGCCTATGAGCCACTGACGTATGAGGACTTTCTGCCGCTGAGTGCAGCCGGGATCTTTCAGAGTAATCTGAAAAGAAAAGGGTCATCAGGCAGTGAAAATTCCACCTCAACAGTGGACGACGGCGGGAGAGAGACGCTGCAGATGGCCCTGGGGAAGACAATGATAGACGAATTCGGCACATATAAGAAACTGCAGGATGAGAGCCTAGCAATTTGCAGGGAGTATTTCGGGGCCACCGACAAGTAGATGAATCGGGGCGTTTAGAAACATCCAGTGTATGCCGTAGGATGAAGGTACATTCCGTCGTGGAACCTCTGTGGGCATCCGAACAAAGCCATGCCCGGGTAAGTGCGTCAGGTACAAAGACGAATATAATTTGGTCTGGTTACTTTTCGTGCTCGAGTATAGCGGCATATCTGGGCCGCAACAGTCGTATATTACCATCTTTACGCACCTCTACATCCAGACGGCCAACTTTGCGAAAGTCAGGTCTGCACTTGGCCTATTCGTTGCACATGCAGCCTTCAACGCCATGATACCAAGTACAAGGCCGACTCAGAGAGGCTTCTGCCCCAGGACGACGTGGAACGGCAGATATGTGTGCTGGCTGTTGTCCATCAAGGCCTGCCTGACGCCGATGAGAAAGGCCTCGACCTGCTGGGTGGTCCACTTGAGTCCGCGCGTAAAGGGCCCCAACGAGATGCCCTGCAGGCCGTCGTAGACCACGCTGCGGTTGTAGAGGCCAATGGTCTGGAGCCGCCGGTCGCGCGGCCACGTGCCGAGGGGGACCTTGTAGACCCGTTCCTCGACGTTGGCAAAGCCGGCGACCCGCACGCGCTCGGTGTTGGTCTCCATGCCGAGCAGGTCGACGCCGGCGACGGCCAGGCCGGCCTTTACATTTTGCAGAAACGCAGCGCACTGGTTGTCGTCGCGCAGGCTGCCGTCGTCGCACCCGAGGACGAAGCGCAGCTCCTGCAGCTCGATCCAGCCGCCGGGCTTTACAGCACTGTTCTGTCGTCAGCCGCCACAAGGACTTGTCAGCCTTGATCCTTTCCACTCACGCATAGGCCTGCTGCAGCAGCTTGGGCCAGTCGCGCACCGACGACGTCATGTGGCGCACGTGGACGTAGTCGAGCGATCCGGGCGGCTGCATCCAGCCGGCCTCGGCGTCGTCGACCAGGAAGCGCACATTGGGCGGCAGCCAGGGCGGCTGGATCGGGCTCAGGTCGATGCCCAGCACGTCGGCCTCGGGGTATTCGTCGCCCACTGCTGAGTCAGCACGACTTCTAGCTCTCCCGGCTTTCGAGCTTCCTCAACGCTAGCCAGAGCACGCACTGTCAATGGCCCAGATGCCCGTTCCCGTGCCAATGTCCAGCACCGCCTGCGGGTTCTCGAGCGGCGCCAGGTGCAGGCGGCCGTCCATCAGGTGCACAATCATGGCATGCTTCATGTCCTCGCGCTCCTGCTCGGGCTCGTCGTTGGGGAAGCTGTAGCGGCCCTCCTGGAACTTGTGGTAGCGCCGGCTGTTCTCAAACGCAAAGTCGCGCACGCTGCTCGAGAGGCTGGTGCTGGCGCGCGACGCCCCGTCCGACCCGAAGCCCTCGTCACTCTCGCCGCCCGCCGCAGCCGTGTCGTTGTCGTTGTCGTTGTCGGCCACGATGCCCGCCTCAGTGGCGCTGCCAGTCGGCTCTGCCGGCACAGTGGCGGCTGCGGCTTCTGGCACGCTCGGCGCAGTATTACCCGGCACGTCAGCCATCGTCTGCAGAAATGTGGTGATGCAGTTAGGTTCGAGGTGATAAAAGTGGCACCAAAATGTGGGCGGGGCCTGGAACCCCTATAAATTAGACAAAATAGCGGGTATGCGTATGTGGCCGCTAGTTCCGGCCGCTATCATATGACAAGAATGGATCCCCGAGGCGCTGTAGTAGCGGCGCCAAACTCAAAAGAAACCAGAGACACGGAATGGCGGGTGGTTAAAACGGGATCTTGTATCTTACTAGGCTTTACCCCTATCTCGTAACCATACTTTGCGACTTGTTTACAGTTCACACTGACTATTTACGTATGTTATTTAGCGGCATAAAGGTAGAGGATGACGAGATTGCTAGCTTAGCAGCAGTTCGTGGCTGTCCTTGGCGTTTTGGACAAAGAGAAGGGGGAAGCTGGAGTTGGTGGCAAACAGCGACATGCAACACGACGGCTAGCAGAGCTAGACGTAGGTTAAAAAGTGGCTCTGTTATGACGCTGGTCACGTAGTATCGCTGCTCTGGTTCTCTCATAAAGGCGGAGCGAAAGCCAGCCGACTTGGACTTTTCCACAGCGGTGCCTATTGAAATATACCGTTTGGAATGAACTTACGTTTATGTAAGACCGCATCCCCTTTAATTGATTGGCCCCATGCTCACCTACGTAAACGATATAATTGCAACGATTTCAACACAAGTCGGATAGTATTCCATCTAATTCGAGGCCGCCATGCTCTCCCGTATGCCCACGCTGCCACTCGCCCGTGGCACATGAGTGAATCCATTGCCGGAGCTTCCGTTCCCCTTGTCGGCCTGAGTGGCCACCAGTTCCTCCTCTTCTTCGTCCGGGTGGTACTCGTCCGATCGTTCCAGACTCTTGCCATAGCCACCACCCCCAGGGGTGTGGATGATGATACGATCGCCCGGATTCATCGGCACGGTCGCCTTGCCTCCGAGGCTGATCGTGCGTGGCGGCGCCGTCTTGTCGCGGGGGTCGTGTCGGACCCACAAGTTGAGCCCGCGACCACCCTCCCCGCCGCCAGCCATGCCGTACGGCGGGATGACGCGGCGCTCCGACAGGATGCTGACCTGCAGCGGGCGCCGCACCTCAATCTCACGCACGCAGCCGTCGCCACCGCGATGCCGGCCGCGCCCACCGCTGCCAGGACGGATGCCGAAGCGGTGCAGCAGCACGGGATAGCGCTTCTCAAATACCTCGGGGTCTGTGATGCGCGTGTTGGTGATGTTGGTGTGCACACCCGACTGGCCGTCCCATGAGGGACCGGCCCCGGCGCCGCCGGCAATGGTTTCGTAGTAGCCGAAGCCCTGGACGATCTCGCCCGTCTCTGCGTCGGTGCCGCCGTAGCCAAAGGTCAGATTGTTGCACGTGCCCTGGCTGGCGCCGCAGACACGGAACGCCTTGAGGATCAGGTCGACAATGCGCTGCGAGGTCTCCACGTTGGAGCCGACCGTGGCGGCCTCGAGGCTGGGCGACAGAAGCGTGTTCGGCGGACAGATGACCTCGATGGGGGCTAGGCAGCCCTGGTTGAGCGGGATGTCGGACGAGATCATGCATCGCAGGCAGTATATGATGCCCGAGTACATGACGGCAGAAGGTGTATTCTAAGAACACGTGTCAGGTTGTCGTAGCACATCGGAGAAGAACGCCAGGAAGAGGGCCATAGGACTTACCAGATTGTTGAAAGCCTCCGGTCCGGTTCCGGTAAAGTCGAACTTGGCCGAGCCCTGTTCAGCATCAATAGTAACGGTCAAGGCCAACGGCGTCCCATCGTCCATCCAGTCGACGGCCCTGAGCTGGTGGCCGCGGAAACGGACGCTCAGCTGCTTGAGCATGCCCCGGACCGCCTCTTCGGCGTTGCGCTGGATGGCTTCCATGTAGAACTGCACCACCGGCCAGGTGTACTGTTTTGCCAGTTCCTGGATCAGATAGATGCCGCGGTTGTTTGCCGCCACCGACGCCTTAAGATCCGCAATGTTGTCGCGCAGAGTCCGGGTACCGCTGCAGCCTGGGTGCTGTGTCGGCTTCACCGACAGCTCCTCGATCAGGCCGGCTTCGTCAAAGACGCCGTTTTTGACCATCTTGAACGACTCGATTGCCGCGCCCTCCTGCCACAGCTCCGTCGAGTTGGGCGGCATGGAGCCGGCCAAGATGCCGCCAATGTCGGCATGGTGGCCGCGGTTCGCCACAAAGAACATGATCTCTGTCGGATTCTCGTTCGAGTCGAAGACCGGAGTGATGACCGTCAAGTCGGGAAGGTGGGTGCCGCCGGCGCAGGGGTGGTTGGACAGGATCACATCCCCGGGGCGCAGCCCGTCTTTGCCGTAGTGGTCGGCCTGGTACCGGATACCGGTGCTCATGGAACCCAGGTGGCCCGGGATGTGAGGCGCATTCGCAACCAGGCCGCCGTCGGCAGAAAAAACGGCACACGAATAGTCGAGCCGCTCTTTGATGTTTGTCGAGATGGATGTCTTTTGTAGGGTTCGGCCCATCTAGGAAGGAGTCAGTGTCACATGCCGACGAACTAGTCCCTTCCCTCTCTGTCCCCGACCTGCAAGCTTTCGTATCCTCCTCTTTCCGCTCCTTTTTTTTCTTACCTGTTCTGCAACCGACATAAGACGGTGGCCGAAGACGGACAGCTTAATCGGGTCGACATCGTTGGTCAATGCCGAGTCCTCGACCTTGAGGGCGAGGTCGATGACTAAGTGCTCCTCGAGCACGATAGCCTCGCTGGCCGCATCGAGGATGATGGTCTGGGTCGCATCAAAGATGACAGCGGGACCCTTGACCTTGTGACCCTTTTCGAGGTTGGTGAGATTCATAATCGGTGCTTCAACCCAGCCGTCTTCAAAGTATATGCGCTGGCACTTGGCAGCCGACACGTCGACGTACGGCATCGCCTCAACATCGCGGAGAGCTGAAAACGGGCTGGATACAGGGAGCTCCATGGCCTTGCCAACACTTCGAACACGAACATCATCCACAAGAATATCTCGCTGCTGTGTGAAGCCGAACTCGCGCTGATGGCGCGCCACAAAGCCGGCCGCATAGTCCGACTTGGCCGTGTTGTCGATAGATTCCGGCCGAGCGATCATCAAGGCCGTGTCGCTGCCGCGATAGCGCATATTGAGGAAACGTTCGTGCACAACCCGATGGGATGGGATTCCCTGGGCGGCTAGCTGTGCTGTCGCCTGCGCCTCGAGCGACAGGAAGCGCTTCTCGAGACGTTCGACGGTGCCGTCAGCGTTGCAAACGACCGCTTCCGGCTCCTGCTTCTCGACAACGATATCGGCCAGCGCCATACCAAAGGCCGACAGAATGCTAGAGAGACGGTGGATGAGCACGCACTTGATGCCGAGATCGCGGGCAATGGCCACGGCATGTTGACCACCAGCACCGCCGAAACAGGCGAGGTTATGGACGGATGCCTCGAAGCCGCGACCTTCGCTCAGGCTGCGGATCGGCCGCGACATCGTGGCGTTGGCTACCTGGATGAAGCCCATGGCCACCTGCTCGGGCGTGAGTTTGTCGTCGCCGTGCTTCTCCAGATTGACCAGCTCGGTCAGGGCCAAGAACTTCTTCTGGACCGTCTGGACATCCAGCTTGCGCGGGAAGTACATTGGCAGAATGCGGCCCAGGAAACAGTTGGCGTCCGTGATGGTCAGCGGACCATTGTTTCCGTAGCAGGCAGGCCCGGGAAAGGCACCGGCTGAGTCTGGCCCGACCTTGAACAGGCCGTTGCTCCAGACCAAGATGGACCCGCCCCCCGCAGCAACGGTGTTGACATCCAGCTGCGGGCACTGGATGGGGATCTCGGCAATGGTCGTTTCGAACACGTGTTCCAGCGCGCCCCCATAGCGAGAGACGTCGGTGCTGGTACCACCCATATCGAAACCGAGAACAGGCGTGCCATCGTTTGCATCGAAGCATGTCTTGGCATAACCGATAACGCCACCAGCTGGACCAGAGAGGATGGCCCGCAGACCGGTAAACTCCTTGTACTGCACCAGTCCGCCGTGCGACTGGGACAGCAACAGCTTGTGGCCGTTCGCATCCTCCAGCCCGCCTTTGAAGCCCTTGCGGAAGCTGTCGAGATAGCTCTGCGTTATCGGCGAGAGATACGCATCGGCAGTGGCGGACTGTGCACGCGGCACCAGGTTGATCATGCTCTGCAGCTGCGAAGATAGCGACACTTTGAAGCCAAGCTCCCGGGCAAGGTCGCCGACGAGAATCTCGTGGTCTGGGTGGTTGTACGAGTGCATCAGCGCGACGGCAACACTGCGGTAGCCATCTTCCCACAGCTTCTCGAGGTCCTTCCGGATGGCTTCTGGGTCGGGCTTCTTCAGGCAACGCAAAACTTCTCCGTTTGTTCCATAAAACAGTTCTGGGTCATTCGCCACACCGCCCAGAATCGGAGACGGGTCTTCGGATGCACCCTCGACAGTGATGCGCTCGTCCACCTCGACGACACACTCGAACAGCTTGTCAAGTTTGCGGACGGCCAAGTCGAAAAGCTTTGGCCGGGCTTGGTTGCCAATGAGCAGAAGGTCGCCGAAGCCCTTGGTGATCAGCAGGGCTACCCGCTCGCCCTTTCGTTCCAGAAGAGCATTGGTGGCAACGGTGGTGCCCATGCGAACACTTTCAACGTGTGTCAGGTCCAGCGGCGTGCCTTTGGGGATCTCGACGCCGGTAGCAGTCTCCAAGATGCGCCGGATACCTTCTGTCGGCGCGTCATCGTACTCGTCGGGGCAGACTGATAGAAGCTTGAAGACGAGGTCGTCCTTCCTGCCCGGAATTCGAGCCCAGCTGACAACATCATTAGTTCCGGTCAAAACGCAGAGAAGGAAGCCGATTAAAGCCATACAAGTCGCAAAATGTCCCTCCCCTATCAATTGCAATCCGAACACCCTCGTCTGTAGCGGACGGCATTTTGTCTACGCCTGGATAAACGATGGGAACAGGGGTGGCCGTTTGAGCCTTGTGCTTCAGGCCATGTGTCGCTTTTCATTATGCGCTTGTGGCCAACGTCGGTTATAAACCGCCGCCACATCGTATGATTGGTAAGATCGGCCAGGCCCGGGCGAGATCTTCGGCAGACTGCAACGAAATGCCGATGCGCTATCTGCCTCGTATTTCGATACCACGGCGCCGCCCAAGATAAGGGTGGATCGCATTTCTTCACGTTGCAAGGGCCGGGGAGCGGCATACCGCAATCTTTAAGGATTCCGGCGGATCGTGCAATCGAAATCGGCGCCAATCAACACTATCGCAGAACAGACACTGACCGCTATGGCCCTCGGTCCAACTGACCGATCGTTGTCGCTAGGGTTGGTGGGCAAGGGGTAAATGACGGTGGCCTGATGCAACGGTGTCATTAGCCTCGAGGGTATACGATATATGATGGTATTGGCCCGTTGAAATCACTGAAAAGTAATCGACCCAGTATTCGGCCAGAGATAAGCGTTCTTTCCACAACATCTACAAGTCGCTCTTCGATTTTCAGCCTCAGTCTCGAGGTAATCGGGAACGATGGCAAGAGACGTCAAGGGAGAGATCGTGGCTACGCGCCCGGTTTCAGAGAGCGATGGCCCGGCCACGATCTACCTCGATCCTGTGAAGGAGGCAAAGATGATGCGCAAGTTTGATGTACGCCGGCCGTTGACTTTTACTGTGCGATGTACGGTTGCTTATTTGCATTTTGGAACAGATCTGGGCGCTTGGATCGTTGGGCGTCCTCTACATGCTGGCCAATATCGATCGGTACGCTTCTCTTCTACCCACTCACTTGAAATAAGCAGCGATCAGCGTATCTAACTTGGGCCAGGAGCAACATTGGCAATGCCCAAATCGCCGGTCTACCCGCCGATCTTGGCCTCATTGGCAACCAATACGGCACAGCTGTGACACTTCTCTATGCCACCTATGTTCCCTTTGAGGGCCCGGTCGCCGTTCTTCTTAAGATCATCGGCCCCAAATACCTGCTCTCGTGCTGCTGTTTCGCCTGGGGGGTCGTTTGTCTCTGTACTGGATTCGTCCAGAACTGGCAGGGTCTGTATGCTTGCCGCATGCTCACGGGCTTCTTCGAGGCCGGTCTGATCCCTTGCATCAACGTCTACCTCAGCCTGATCTACAAGAAGGAGGAGCGTGGCAAGCGGTCTTCTGTCATTTTCGCCTTCAGTGCTCTAGCCAGTGCCTTTGGCGGCTTGTTTGCCTACGGCTTGACCCACATCCACACCGGGACCGATTTCACGTCATGGCGAGCTCTGTTTATGCTCGAAGGAGCCATCACGGTTCTGGTCGCGCCATTCTTCTTCTTTTTCTTCCCTGACACGCCGCGGACCGCTTGGTTCTTGACGGAGGAGGAGAAGGGCATGATGAACCTCCGATACGAGCTTAATCCACACTGGGGCATCGACGAGCAGTTTTCGTGGAAGGCCGTCCGCGATGCTCTCACCGATCCCAAGTGGTATGCATTCTGGATCTACCAGTTCTGCGTGGACATCTCTTTGTACGGCTTCACGACTTTCATGCCAACGATCATCAACGGCCTCGGCTACAAGTCTTACAAGGCCAACCTCATGACTGTCCCGGTCTACTTTTGGGGGCTCTTCACCTTTTTGTTCCTTGCATACATGTCGGACAGGCAGCGCCTACGGGGCGTCTGGCTCGCAGCCGCACTTTTATGCCTGATCGTGGGATATGCGCTGCTGATAGGCGCAAAGAGTCTTGGCGTTCGCTACTTCGCCTGTTACAGTACGTAGAACGAACATGGATCAATCTGTCAAGCCCCTGCCTTCTCTTACTGACGTCCACCCAGTCACCATTATGGGTATCTATCCGACAACTGGCCTTAGCATGATGGTATGTGTCTCACCACGATCGTGACAGTCTCCTTATCTAACAGTATGTCCTCAATTAGTGGCTCAGCGACAACTCGGCACAACACTTCAAGCGGGCAACCATGGTTGGTGGTGCGCTGACGCTCGGCAACACGGCCGGCGTTGCAGTGGGCCAGATATTCGTGACGGCCGACAAGCCGCGGTACATCAAGGGCCTGTCGATTGCGCTCGGCCTCGCAGTGGTAGCACTCGTCTGTGTGACCTCGCTTGTGTATGGCATGAACGCGGCCAACAAGAGACGTGCAAAGCTCATCCGGGTGGCAGAAGAAAATGGCGAGCCGTTGCCGCAGCAGCCAGAAAAGGGCGACTACGATGTGCATTTCAAGTACACCCTGTAGGGAGTAAACAGACGAGGCTGTAGTGATGCGAAGAGATGTGCCATTATATGCAGTTACGTAACTAGACAAGAAGTCATGCCTAATACTATGAGTTTATAACGATTTTGAGGATATCTGTTTACACATTACATCCACAGATTCTTCTCACTCTTGCCTCTCCCAAAGCTCTTGTTGTCGGTACTGTCTTCTGTCCATCTTTCACATATGTTCGGTTTGATCTTGTCACGACATAAGAGATGAAATAAGGGCCGTGTAAGATCAAAGCATCAATCCCGTCCTGCGCTTACGTCAGCATAGGCTGCAGCAACTATGCGGTACCGTCAAGAGTGGAAACGTTCAGTGCGTGTTCTCCGCCAATACCAGATCGAAGCTAAGCTACTGTACAATGAGAAGTTCTTGTTGTCTCACCGCGTCCCCTAGTTGTGTCCGGTTCCTGCACCAAGAATATTTGCCATATTTTCCATCAAATAGCTGCCGTTCATACACGACACGGCATATGGATACTCATGCCACCTTTGCGTGCGGCCTACCAGCATCGAGAACTGCCCGCCTGCCCCGGCCCAGGTCAGCGCGCAGCCCTTGAGTGCCTTTCCGCATGCCAAGTCCTCGACCTTGAGGGCGAGGTCGATGACTAAGTGCTGCTCGAGCACGATAGCCTCGCTGGTCGCATCGAGGAAGTCTAGCTGAAAAGGGGCACGTTGGCGAAGGATGGGTCTGCGCTTGCTAACATGACAGAATAGGAAGTATTCATTTCAACGCAATACATTGATGCAGTGATGATGGCTGTACTGCTGCTTCTCCCAAAGCTGTTTGTTTCTCTCCATCTTCTGCTACATATTTGTAGGCGAGGAAGAAACAAGAGACAATGCTAAACGGAAATAGCGCTCCATCTGTGCCAAAGGAAACACACTGCTAGCACTTTCCCGTTGACATAGAGAATACTTGTAGTTCCCGTAGCAGTAAATCATGTTATTTGCATACCCAGTACACGCATGTGGAGTCTTAGTGCCTTGCCGTTTTGGGAAGTTTGTTGTTATTTGTGACACACCATAAGGCATACATCATACGGGACAGAGCAAGGCAAGTCTTGAATGCCAAGCCGATCTCAGGTACGGATACCACCATGGAAGCCTCCTTCATTCCAACTATCGCGGAAATCATGGACGTGGATTGCCTGTTTAGAAGCGCTGGTCACGAGACGCGCAGAGCGGCAACAGCAACATGACGAGATAGTGCGCGGATACGAGAGAAGCAGGGTCTTTTTGCGGCGTGAAGGCCACCTGGATCCTCCTTATACCGGCCCCGTTGCCGGTACGCCCTTTTCTTATTGCTCTTGATCTGAAGATACAGACGGGCCACTAACATAACACTTGTTTGGTTCGTATTACGATATACAGATGAAAGGTGGCTTCAGCACATCACAAGTATCGATCCTGCTTTACGCTTACATCAGCAAAGGCTGCAGCAGATGAGCACTGCCATTCGGGAGCGGGAACGTCCTGTGCGTGCTCTCTACCGGTATGACATCGAAGTGAGGATACTCGGAAAGAGGTAAGTTCTTGCTGTCTCACATCATCCCATGTAGTATCAGCTCCTAACATCAAGGTAGATTGCCTCATGAAATTGCCTGCTATAACGCGGCGTTTGGCTACCGTCGGCGGTTCCCGGCACGGGGCTAAGATCCCAATGCTGATACCTAGGGATCGGCTGTTTGAGTTTGTTTTAGATAGGGTTTTAAACATAATTTAGGATTATTGTTTGAAGCTTGGTATTGAATTTCAGAATTGTTTTTTTTCTATTATACTCTGCCTTGGGCTCTTCTGTCCTTTCCTACACTCGGGTGCGGAAGTGGTCTCCCTCTGCAGATGCGGCTGGGCAAAGGCACTAGATCGTAGTACGCTGCCGCAACACCTAGCGCAGTTTTGACAACGGCGAGGCCTGCCTTCAGGTTAAACCCGTTCCGACAGACGGCGACCGCTATACATACTCTGCGTACTCCGTATGTACCATGAGAATACCCCCCACCGATCCGCCTCGTAGAAGCGCAAAAGCGGCAGCCCGTGACACTGCCTAAACAGAGGCCACCATCTAGCAAGACGAGTACAATGTGGTAAGAGGGCCGTATGAACCCTGCCGTCTCCGTCGAACTCCCTTTAGAGGGCGAGTTAGTTCTTTGGGCATAACTCTCGGGCGTCTCCATCGTATCCGTGAGCAGCTTAGGTGCACCATCACTTATTCATGTTTCGGCACTGTCGCATTAATAGCACTATTTACTGCTTTGCCGTTTAACATAATAGAAACGAAATCCAGATGCGGGATTCTAGGGTGTAACCCTAACAAGGGAAGTGCGAATGATTTATTGTTTGGTTATTACGTCTGCAAGACAATATATAAAGTAATGGCAGGGCGCACTAAATTCAACTAGTTTTGTCGTACAAAGTACGGAGTATCATCTTTTGATAATCTGTAATCCGTTTAGCTAAAATCTAGAGAGGTGCGTACTGCGTATTACTCAGTAGCCGTACACCTCTTGTATGTTGTGATGTGTTAGGTATAGCTTGGTTGGTTTAGTATGTCATAGTATTTAGAAAGAGGAATGCTTACCGTATGCGCTTCTTGTTTACAGTGAAAAATACGTATGTTACTCTTTTGGTTTCTGGTCGACGTTTATTACATAATGGGCGTCGAGTGCTTAGACTAAGACTACGATTATAACATCTTAAGTACATACCCTAGAATAGCAAAAGTTTATATTCATTTTCGCTTACCCTTACTAAGCCTCAGGAATGTTGCTCATTGCTGCTTTTAAAAAAAGACGGTTTGTTGGGGCTAGTGGGAAAACCAATTTTCGAACGGAGGCATAACTCAAGGAACAACTTGGAATAGTGGGATTATATTTTCCCATCAATTTGGTTAGCCACTGCTGCCAGTATACTAAACATACCCGATTGTGCCATTGTGAAAGCCCTCGAGACTTGGATACTCAGCAGAAATGCCTCCCCGACGATTTCACGAGTCTCACAACACTGTTCAGCCCGTAAAGAAGAGGCGGCTTGCAGCAGATAAACAACATCCTCGGCCTACAGGAAACACCCGAATTGCACGGCCACCTGCAGTCCTTAACAAGACACCCACGACGGTGCTGGATGTCCTCGTTTTTGGGAACGGCGAGGCGGGCGAGCTCGGCCTTGGGCCCATGGTCACCGAGGCCCTTCGACCAGTGCTGAACCGGTTCTTGAACGCCACCAAAGAAGGCAGTACCACGGGGTTTCAAGTTGTGCAAATTGATTGTGGCGGCATGCACAGCATCGCGCTCACACGAGACAACCAAATTGTGACTTGGGGTGTTAACGACAACGGCGCACTCGGACGCGAAACAACTTGGGAAGCTCCCGTGAAAGATGCCGCAGAAGACGACAGCGACGACGAGGCTTTGCTGAATCCCCGCGAAAGCACCCCGACGGCAGTGTCTGCAGAAGTCTTCCCACCGGGAACTACCTTTGTGCAGGTGGCAGCCGGCGACAGCTGCAGTTTTGCGCTGACGAGCACTGGTGCAGTTTATGGTTGGGGCACGTTTCGTACGCCAGATGGAAAGGAGGTGTTCTTGCAGGCACCAAATCAAGGCCGTAGCAGAAACGGCAGTGGTGGCAGCAGCTACGTCCAAAGGCAACTGACCCCGGCGGCCATCGCCGGCCTCTCCAGCATCACGCAGCTTGCCGTAGGCGCGAACCACGCGCTTGCTCTCGACAGTCGCGGCCGTGTATGGGCTTGGGGCTGCGACAACCAGCACCAGCTAGGCTGCCGTGTGTCAGACCGACAGTGGCCGCGCGACGTCGCCGAGGGGCGTCTTCTGCGCGTCGTCCTTGAGCCACGTTGCGTCGGCTTTCCCAGCGGCGTGCGTATCCGGTCCATTGCGTCGGGCGAGTATCACTCCCTTGCTGTCGACATGCGCGACCGCGTCTGGGCCTGGGGCCTCGACGGCTTCGGCGAAACAGGTGCCGACCCGACGGGAACGGTGTCAGGCCGCAACGTGGAGGGATCTGAACTGCCGTCAAGGGAGGTGCGCGCGCTAGGAACAGTGTCAGATCTCAACGTCGAGGGCCTACCGCCGTCGTCGATTCCGTTTCCGATGGAGGTACGCGCACTGGCAGACCAACGCGTCGTCGCACTGGCAGGTGGCGGACACCACTCGGTGGCCGTCACAGCGGACGGGCGGTGCCTCGCATGGGGTCGACTAGACGCCGGACAGCTGGGGGTTGCGCTGGAAAAGAACCATCCGGCCGTCCAGACGGATGAGCGAGGCCGGCCACGCATCTGTCTGCTACCGACGGCAGTCCCACTAGAGGCGAGGAGCGGCGACAGCGGCAACGGATCCAAACCTGATCCCAACCCCGGATTCTGCTGTGTCGCTGCCTGCGGAACTGACCATACGCTGATGGTCACCTGTGCTGTATCCCACGCGGCCTTTGCGGCCGGCTTCAACGATCAGGGCCAGCTGGGGTTGGGAGCCGGTGCGCCCGACGAGGTGATGACAGCACGGCAGATCAGCGGCAAAGCACTCAAGGGCCGCACGCTGACCTGGGCTGGGGCAGGCGGGCAGTTCTCGATGCTGGCAGGGCCGCACGCGAATGCGGCATGAGTGCTAATATTCTGTTTGCGGGCGCTCCTTGTCGCCTTGCTTCCACGCTTCATCACTACATGGAGGAGAAAGCGTTGTGTACAATCGACAAACGGTTGACAGCGATATAATCAACAGCTGCTCTATGTCCAATATGGAAAATAGTCGTCGTGCTGGAACCCGAAATAGTTGGGAAGATAATTAATTGGTTTATACTGTTTAAAATTGCCGTTCAAGGGCAACAGACTAGTTGTCGAAGGCCAGGCCCGGGTTGAGCATTATGACCGGCTTTGATTAGGGAGTACGGAGTACGGAGTACTCGTGCAATGTTTATGCTTAGTTTTTATACTTTGAGCTTCAATTTGGTAAGCTTACGGCGTGCAGAGTGGCGCCGGACGGTCCCGCATTTTAAGCCTGCTAAATTGGTTAGTGGGCCCGCGTGGTTGTGGAGCCACAGTTTGTACGGAGTTCGCAGTATCAATCTGTACTCCATACAGCCAATCACCAATTCGGGCCCGTCGTATAAGCAATGTTCAAAATACGCTCCGAGACTTCGTATCGTCACAATTTGGATACATACTTTGGCAAAACACTTCGTAAAGCTGAGTAAAAGGGTGCGTGCAAGCCGAGCGAACCTCCAACTTTATCCAGATAAGAAACGGATATGCGCGTCTTTATATGCTAGATTGCATTTATCGTGCGGAATGTCTCCTGGTCCTTATCAGGGTAAAAGTGACGCCGTCAGACTTTTTATTCTCTTCTAGTCTATTAGATACATACTGTAGCTGGTGACGCCAGTTATGGAAAATTTATATCCCGTTCTATTCTGACTCTAACATTTTATCTTGTTGGCGACAACCACCAAAAAAGGTCCTCTATTCCACTACAGCTGAAGGATCAGCAACCTTGAGTGGACACCTATGGCCTGGTAGTTGGGTGAGTATTGTAAAGGCTGCAATACAATTAGTTTCTCAGTCGTCCATGTAGAGTTTCAGTGGCAAAAAAATACCTTATGTCCTCTTGGTGCTCCACACCCCTTGGTCGATCGGGGAACGATGCCTCTGGTGGTGGCAGTGTTCCATTCACCGGGCCGCTGCTCGCAAACAGGGTAGCGCCAGCCTCTTCCCCGGAGATGGCAATGCTCTTCCGTTTCTTGCTTTCGCTTCCGTGCAATTTGATCAGGTGGTCGAAATAGTCGTCGGGCACAGGGGTCCTGTACTGGCCGCAGAAGACACCGACCTCAAAGTCGGTCACTTGGCTGTTGCCGTCGGCCGCTTCGGTGCAGGCTGCCTTCAAGTCCTCCAGTGTCTGGAACACTAGGTCATCACACTGGATCAGGTCGGCCATTTCTTTGAGCGATCTGCCGTGAGCGAGGAGTTCTGGAGGAGAGGCACAGTGTTAGTACGTCGTCACGGATAGCACAGCTTCGGCAGTGAATTATATGCTCACGAGCTGGATCGGCAAGGTCAATGCCGTACTAGAAAGTTTAGTTAGCAGTCACTCTCAACATGTGCATGTTTCATGATGTAATGCTTACGACATGGGGATGGGTGATTTCCGGGCTGCACGACACAAGGATGATCCGCTTCGCCTTGCATTCCTTCACCATTTGGACCTGTACAAGCAGAAAAACCAAAGTCAGTAAACCGTATGATGATGGAAGTATCCCACCTCTGTTACGTACGATTTCGCGGGAAGTCGTTCCCCGTACAATGCTGTCGTCCACAAGACAGACAACCTTGCCCTTGAACTCGGATGCAATGGGCGAGAGCTTCCGCCGCACGCTCTTCTGTCGTGCCTTTTGGCCAGGGACCTGTACAAAGAAAGAGCACGTCAGTATATACTCATGTGGCAGATGCTTGTCGGTGAGAGCTGTACAATAAATGTGCGGTAGATGTATCTGTTCTTGACAAATGCGTTCGAAAGAGGCTTCGATAGCTCTTGAGCTAGCGTAGCAGCGGCCGTGTTACTCGTCTAGAGTCTCGTCAGTAAAGGCGCCGCTAAAGGTGCGGTATACTATAATAGCCTACCTCAGGTATAGGAATAACTAAAAACAACAAGTTAGCAGCAGCCGTCATTGGTTGGAGTTTCGAGCCACTTGCCAACATCAATGTCCCGAATCCCCTCTTCTCCCAGAACCTGTCGCATCCTGTTTGCCAACTTCAGTCCCATGTTCTGTCGGCTGCGATGGACTGAAATCCCGTCCATCTCCACATCAGGCCTCGCCAGATATAAAAACTCGAACAGATCAGGAGTATAGGACCTCGCCTTTACGACTTGCGAGAAACGGGGAGCCTCTCCTTTCTTTATGAAGACGGCCTGACCGGGCAGTATGTCCACGATATCGGTAAATCCAAGCTGTGTCAGGGCAATTGATTCCGAGGCGAAGAAGTAGTCCTTGGCACCTTCCAGCGTTTCGGATGGCCGAGAGCCAAGACAAAGGGGACGAATGCCATTCTGATCGCTACCAAAGTGACAAGATGCCAGTCAGCCGGTTATGAGCGGCTCACAGGAGGGGGGGTCAAGTACCGAAAGCCCAAGATTCCGAAGCCGGCAAGCATGGCAGTACAAGCAAAGGCACCATAGCATCTTGCGTAGACTTCGCGCAGGGCAGTAAAGACATCGTCCACGTTAGCTCGGACCTTGCCGAGTTCGCCTAGAGCATAAGCAAAAATGTTGAGCCTAGAGGATCGGAAATCCTGGATTAGAGACCGGGGTGAAAGTGTAACACACAAAGCTAGTCATCCTTACAAGAGTTCCGAGTCCGAGTCGGTGTTCACGTGGCGTCGAGCCTCAACGTCCAAGAATCGGACGAGGTCCTTGGTGTTTGTCAGGTTCCCGTTCACGCCCATCGACAGGCCGTAGGGCGAGTTGACAAAAAATGGCTGTGCTTCCGCTCTGCAAAGCAAAGACCATGTCAGTTGATGGCTGCTCAAACGGGAGTATTGGATGGGGATCCAAGTTTCGGTCGAGCGTACGCAGAGGAGGTGCCTGCAGTAGGGTACCGCACATGGGCGATTCTGGCAACGTCAGCTTCCAAGGGGAGAATGTTGCTGGTAACGGAGTCTTTACCCCATAAAGCCAGGCAGCGTCAGTGTCGTCACACGTTTACCCTCGTCGAACACCTTGCTGGCCATGCCGAGGCCCTTGCATTGATACACCCTTCCGCTCTGGCAGACTGCGATGCCGGCAGCATCCTGGCCGCGCTGTTTCATTCGTCAGAACCACAACACACAGTGTGAGCGCCCAGTGGCCGACTCACATGCTGGAGGTAGAAGAGACTCTCGTGAAGCTCGACGGCAGCTGTGTCAGCTTTGGGATCGCCCAACTACCCACACAGTTAGCTTTCTTCGTCTCCTAGCTTGTCTTGGCACTGCCGTCACTTGACACATCCATCTCCCCGGACACGAGCCGTTTGGGATACGAGGGAGATGATGCCGAGAGAAACGCACCATTATGGCCGAAACACCACACATTGTGCTAACTCTACGGTGGGGTCTTTGTTGAAGATGTGGCGTACGTCGGCGACCAGGCGGAGATTTTTACGAGAGCGTGTGATGACCTTGCAAGGCGTCGTCTGTCACATGTGCAAGAGAAGCTGGCCGAAAAGAAATTCTCCAGGAAAGGCCCCGGTGATATTTTGACGTTTGGGGTTAATGCCCGAAATCTTACGGATAACGGCAGAAACTTTTTCGGCTGGCGATTTACAACGTCGGTCCGGTAAATGATCCGTAGCGGCACCCAGTACGGAGTACGCACTAAAACATTATTGGCTACAATCGCTGATGGAGGCGTCTTTAATCGTACACAGTACTCCGTACAAGCGCACCGCTACTTAATCCAACTTATTCCACGGCTACTTCCGTTTAGCCGGCAAGTCAGACAACGATGGCGACAGCACGCGTCAACGACTGCGGTCGTGTGCATCCGGTGTGCGGCGAGGGGGGATATTAACGGAGTGCTCGCAGATTACCAAGCATCCACGACCTCTTCGGCTTCATTACGCAATTTGGGGGCTTCTGACTCAAGCAACAAATAGAATCGGCAGAACCATACGAGCACAACCCATGCTCCAGGATTCCGCCGTCGTTGTCATGCCACCTCCCCGCAAATCACGAGGTGTCGCGTCGAGTTCGCGTCCGACATGACGCCTGTCTGGGCGTGTGGCCCTCGATCCAACGCGTAAAATGGCCTCGGGAGATTTTCATACGCCCGTTCTGCCAGAATGGCTTGTCAAGTCGTTCGATCACCCCTCCCTCTTACCTGACGATGCGGTGAGGTCTCTCTGCCTGTCTGGCTTTGCATAAGTACGCGGAAGACCGCGTCGCAGTGCCAGAAAACATTTAAACCGTATCTCAATCCATAGTCGCAGCAGAAGTTGTTTCGTGGCTTATTTCTCCCCGCTTCATCAATCCCACACACTTTGCACTGCGACAATGCCTGAATCACAAATTTCCAACGTGCACCTGGTTGATGCGTACCTCGAGCGGACAACATGGAAGGGCTCTGAGAATGCCAACTCGACCTACTCCCACCAGGGCCTCATGCAGTATGTCTCCCAGCACGTCATTTCGGGCTACTGGCTGGACAAGATCTACACAGAAGAGATCCGGGAGTACAACCGCCAGAACCGCTTCCACATCCACGACCTCGGCTTCTTGAGCGCCTACTGCTCGGGCTGGAGCCTGGAAGACATCCTCCTTCAGGGCTTCGGCGGCGTCGAAAACAAAATCCAGTGCCGCCCGCCCAAGCATCTCAACACTGCCCTCAACCAGACGGTCAACTTCCTGTTCACCCTCCAGGGCGAGCTCGCGGGAGCCCAGGCGCTATCCAGCTTCGATACCTATCTCGCTCCCTTCATCCGACACGACAACCTTCCGTACTCTGACGTGTTCAAGTACGTGCAGAGCTTTGTGTACTCGCTCAATGTGCCGACTCGCAGCGGCTTCCAGGCGCCTTTCACCAACATCTCGCTCGACCTGATCTGCCCTAAGACTCTCGAGAACCAGGCTATTGTGATTGGCGGCAAGCCACACCCCACACTGGTCTACAGTGATTTCCAAGACGAGATGGACTTGATCAACAAAGCCTTTGCCGAGGTCATGATACAGGGCGATGGAAATGGCAACATCTTCACGTTCCCCATTCCGACGTACAACCTCTACAAAGGCCTCGACTGGGAATCGCCTCGATGGGAGTCCATCTGGGAGATGACAGCCAAGTACGGCGTTCCCTATTTTGCCAACTTCATCAACAGCGACCTGAACCCCGAGGACTTCCGGTCCATGTGCTGCCGGCTGCGCCTCGACCTCACAAAGCTGCACTGCAGAGTGGGCGGGCAATATGGTGCGAGTCCCTTGACAGGATCCATTGGAGTGGTCACGCTCAACCTGCCGAATCTCGCCTACCGAGCAAATGGCGACAAGGACGTGTTCTTTGCCGAGCTGGCTTCGACATTGCGTGTGGCCAAGGACTCGCTGGAGATCAAGCGGCGGATAGTGAATGAGAATTCCGAGCTGTATCCCTATGCAGCCCACTATCTGGCGGCCACGAAGGAGCGTACGGGATCTTTCTGGACCAACCACTTCAGCACAATCGGCATCAACGGCACGAACGAGGCCTTGGTTGCCCTTTTTGGCGAGGGAATTGCTGTGCACAGGGACTTTGCCCTTGAGACGATGGAGTTTATCAAGGACAAGCTGCAAGAGTTTCAGACAGAAACCGGCAACCTCTACAATCTGGAGGCTAGCCCGGCTGAAAGCGCCTGCTACAAGCTTGCCCGTCGGGACAAGGAGCTCTTCCCGGATCGCACTATCCCTATTTACTACACCAACTCGACCATGCTCCCGGTAAACGCCACCAATGACCTCTTTGAGTGCCTCGACCACCAGGAGGACTTGCATTGCTCGTACACTGGTGGCACCATTTTCCATGCCTTTTTGGGCGAGCGCCTGTCTGGCTGGACGATGGCGCGAGACCTGGTCAAGATGTTGACGACGCGCTATCGTGTTCCGTACATAACCCTCTCGCCCACCTTTAGCGTCTGCAAGACGCATGGCTACCTTGCGGGAGAACAATCGCGGTGCAATCGGTGCGACGAGGTGTGCCTTGTTTACTCGCGCATCGTCGGCTACTACCGTCCCACCCGCGACTGGAATAAGGGCAAGGCAGAGGAGTTCAAGCAGCGCAAGACGTACCAGAACCCCCTGGAAATGAGCAAGGAGTGCAGCCAGCTCGAGCTGGAACGCCAGGTGGCCGAGATTGCCGACGCCGACCTGCCTGTTGCCGGGTACACGAAGCTGACCCTCAGCGACTGGCCGGGCAAGATGGAGGCCTCCATCATGTTCACGTCTCGCTGCAACCTGGCATGTCCCTGGTGTCACAACGGGCCGCTCGTCAACGGCGAGCGTGACCAGTACACGCCCCTGGACATCTTCCGCCACATCACGGCAACGCCGCACAAGTCGCTCGTCATCTCGGGCGGCGAGCCGACCATCCACAAGGGCCTGCTTCCCTTCATGCGCCTTCTCAAGAAGGCGGGCGTCAGCATCAAGCTGGACCACAATGGCACGTCGCCCGCAACTCTGCTGCGCGTGTTTGATGAGAAGCTCATCGATTTTATCGCCATGGACATCAAGTGTGCGCTGGGGAACTACAAGAAGACGACGGGCAAGATGGTGTCTCCAAAGACTCTGGAGTCCAGCATTGAGATGATCAAGGCCAGCGGGGTGGCGCACGAGTTTCGCACCACGGTCGTGCCGTCGCTGGTGGAGATTGAGGATCTGTTTGAGGCGAAACGCCTGGCTGGTGGAAAGCTCAAGCTGCAGCGCTTCCGCAAAGGCGAAAACAATTTGGGTGAAGACTTCCGAGATTGCCAGGAACACACCGAGAACGAGTTCAAAGCGATTGTCTTGCAGGTTGCAGAGGCATAAGGACGACAGGAAAAAGACTTATTTCCTTTTCATAAAAGCTTGCTTTGGAAACCCACATACTCGACTCTTAATGCCCCCTAATAATTCCTGTATTTTGCTCTGCTTTCTGATAATTATGTACCAACGACGAATCAATTTAATGGCTTGGATAAATTTGTTTGAAAGCTGCGCTTGTTTGGTGATGTTCTTACAGCATAAGTGGGAAAATGCTGTTGGGATCGCCGAATATGGTGAAATGTGCAGCCATTAGAGGTGTGGCTTTGCCGACAGAAGACTCCACCGCGGATCTCTTTAGGCTTACAGAAACGCGCTAGAGATTGATAATAGCGGGTACGCTAATCCTATTTAGGCGGATGCGGACGATAGGGTATTTAACCACAACCAAACACAGGCACCCTGGGTTAATAATCTGAAAGGTCTAGTTACTAATAGAAACAGTAGCCATTGATATTATTCTACGATGTATACTCCGTACGGGGATAGTTTATAACCCTCCTTTTAAAAGAGATAACAAGGCGGCAGGTTTTTGTACGGATCCGCGCACCACAGATGCGACGAGAATAACACTGATGGTGGCCAACACTGGGAGGAAACTTCCATTCACAAAACATTATATATAAAAGTACCTCCTCCACGGTGTCCTAGTGTACGAGCCAGTACATATTCTGGCCCCCCAAGGAAGGGCTAGTGGTGATAAACAATAGAACGAGAACCCAATGTAGATAATATTCCAATAAGGCCTTTTCACGTGGAGACACAACAGGATTATAGAGAGCTCCCTAATTTAAAGGTTTCTGAGCCCATGCCACATTATATGTATAATAGCAATGCACTTGCAGGCTGCGTAGCTCGCGACGCATATAAGCGCAGTACACTGAAATCTCAGACTTTGACCAGCCGATTACGTTGGCCATATAGCCCATCAAACCCTCCGGGTCGTTTTCCCAGGCGACTCGGGTGAACTGGCCTATCTCTCTTAGTTTTGGGTCCTTCGACCACTCGGACATTGGGTTCTGCTGGCTGTTAGTTAGGTAAGATAAAAGCAGGAGCAAATGACAGACCTTTAGCGGACGCTCTTGGATGTTTATAAAACCTGCCGCCTCGAGACCTTTTCGTTGCAGCTTGTCGCGAACGACGCTGAAGGAGACAGTAGAGCCCATCTTCTTGGCGCCCTCCCGAAATATGTAGCCCCACTGGGCACAGGCGGAGTCCTCGGGCATGGAGCCGTCGTCAGACTCAAAGTAGGCGTTGCACTCAATCGATTCAATCCAGCCACCTGGCCTTAAGGTACGGTATGCCTCTCTGAACAAGGCTGCGTAGTCAGGCACGCAGCCAGTCAGCCAACGTCCGTGGACAAAGTCGATAGACCCCTCTTCGAATGTCCACTGCTGTGTCATATCATCGATCTCGCTACGTGCATGTTAGCCGTCAGACTGGAATTATGGTTAAAGCACAACGGCACGTACAAGCGCACATTCGGTGGCACCCATTTCGGCTGAATAGGGGAGAGGTCGGTGCCGATCACTGTAGCCTCGGGGTGCTGGTCTGCAAAATCACTAGTCCGCTTATTAGCCGCCATTTCCATCTAGTACGCAAGGACAGGTGCCTACATCGCCCAGAATCCCGTTCCAGTTCCAATATCTACTACTTTCTATGCAATAGTTAGCTTAATTAACGTAAAAGTATTGTACACACAACTTACATCGACTGTTTTCGGCAAGGGTGCAAGGTAGAGCCCGTCTAAGAGTAGGTTGAACACATGGTGCCTAAGACATGTTATTACGCGAAGCCCGCACAACGGACAACTAGCCTAGGCGTACTGAATATCAAGCGTAGCGTTTTGGGCATCATCGTTGGCACCCCTTCAAATGTTAGCATACAACCCGCCTAGCAGTCTAGCAGAGGCTCCAACCTACCAGTACGAGTTGCTTGCGATACTATCATTATGGTAGGTCCGGCCGTTCACGGTCCTGTACCGCAAGATAGTCGACGCAATGGACGCCGTAGAGCTGGCCGCATCATCGCCTAGTGTTGAGTCGTCATCCTGATGATTGGTTAGCGTGCCGCACAGACGCAGGGACGCGGAATTGGCTCGCCTCCATCAAGGGCTGGCTAGTCCAGTGGTGACCGGGCTGAAGGTCACCGTCTCCGGCGCTGGCGGTGGGTACAGGATGCGGTGTCATCTTGGAACTGTGAGTGTCTACTATCTTGAACAGGTATAATCGTGAATCATAGCGCCGTTTGTAGGAGAGAGGAAAGATGAACGAAAAGAAAAGCAATATATACTCCGTATTGCACAGAAAACTGCAGAAATTGCGAGCGAGAAGGCGAGAGGGCG
>LDEF01000132.1:0-34833 GCA_001455505.1 Leptographium lundbergii
TGAATGAGATGCATGGCACGTAGCGCGTAGAAGCTTTTGTGATAGGTTGTTGCATTGCTTGTTCTATCTAAAAGTAGGGAGTCTGATCAGATTCGGTATAAATACCGGCAGTGCGCTGATGGCATCTGAGGACTCTTTTACAAANNCGGGAAGGTCAACAAAAAGAAATAACCAGCGGCTGGTAGCTGCAGAAGCATACCAGCACCGCGTCACCAGTCGAGAAAGAAAGGCAAGAAAACTGGATCGCTGCAGAAGCACCCGGTGTCCGGTGCACAGTGGATAGCCCTGCTACGAAAACAACTCGCAGAAAGTTTGGAGAAAGGCGTCGTGGTTCTAAGGAAGATGGGTCGTGTGGCGCAGTATTTCAGATAACTCTGCTGCAGTACGGCTATACCGTTGTGGCCAAAGGCGGGACGGAAGCTACCGTGCCTTTGCTCAAGCATAAAGAGGCCGTCTATCAGAGGTTGCAGCCGCTGCAGGGTCGTTGCATCCCGGTCTACGTCGGCTCAGTGGACTTGAGGCCACTGGACCAAGTCTACTTTTACAAAATTGGTGTTCGGCTGACGTATTTCTGGCTTATGTCATGCGGCGGCACGACGTTTGAAACGCGTCCAGATGCTGTGGTCGAAGAGCGTCTTGTGGTCATGCTGAAGTCGGCGGCGGTGGACGAGATGCACAGCGTCGGCGTAGTGCACGGCGACATCCGGCTACCGAACGTACTGCTCAGTCCGACAGGGAATCTTACGGTGATTAATTTTGACCAAGCTCAGTTACTGCCATCGACTGATTCGACTGGTCATGGGGCGCTTGGCGTTGTATCTCTGAATGAACGGAAACGGGATTTGGGACAGGAAGGCGGAGATGACGACGACGCGGCGGCGCAGACCAAGAAAACGGTCATGGCCCGGATGGGCAGACGACTGGATTGCAGTAATGCTGAGTCTATTTTTTTGTATGACTTAGGCAAGTGTGGAATGGCCTGTGCAATGATCTGGGAAGGGAATAGGCTCGATGCGCTGTCCTCCAGCCAGCAACGGGGGATTATCTTGGTGGCATGGTCCTAAAGGCTGCGATAGTGCCGATGGGAGCAACGTCTTGTACGCTGGGTGTGTCTCGGTGTGGGTGAATGAAGATGGTCAAAGATCGCCGCCTTTTGTTTGTTGGATGCCTCTATGGCAAGCCAAAATAACTGCACAACACTATAACAAGACACTAGCGAATGCGCTATGCCAATGAGTGCAACGTTACGAACTTGGATTCTAAAGCCTCAAAATGTACACCAATCTCTATACTCGCAAACATTAACTATAGGTAAGACATATCTCCGTTATTATATGCCCATTTCCCGAGTCTGTCGACATCTGCTTACGCCCGGAATGGTCTGCCTTCGGGAAGCTCATTGATGGGGCAGCGACGACGGTTGGTGATCAGATGCTCAAACGACGGGGACCACTCCACGCGGCGGTTGTACGGCTCAAAGTCAAACAGGTAGCCGAGGGTGCGCAGGATGGACGTGGCCGAGTACGACACGGTCTCGCCGGCCGCGTTCGTGCCCTTGCCCTCGACGTGGGCGCGCTCGACCCAGGGCGAGACGAGGAAGGTGGGCATGCGGCCGCCCAGGCGATTGAAGTGGAAGGTGTAGTCCTGGCCGGCGGGCGTGGTGGTCGTGTAGGTGAGGTTGTCGGGCTCGGGCGCCAGTGGCGGGATCACGTGGTCGTGGAAGCCGCCGGTCTCGTCGTACGTGATGATGTAGAGCGTCTCGTTCCACTGGGGGCTGGCCCGGACGGCGTCGTAGACGTCCTTGATGAGGCCCTCGCCGTCGGACACGAGGCCGGATGGGTGCATCGACGTCGTGCCGACGCCGCAGCAGGACGGGTTGATCAGGCTGAAGCTGGTCAGGTTGCCGGCGGCGGCGTCGACGTAGAAGCGGTCCAGGTCGACGACCTTGCTGTCGGCGCCGGTGTCGTAGGTCCACTGGAACCACTGGGCCTCCGGGCCGGTGCCGCCGTTGGGATCGTGGTAGTTGCGCCAGTCGTAGCCGTTCTCGGTCAGGGACTGGAAGATGGACGTCTGGTTGAAGCCCTTGGCCGAGAAGCTGGCATCGTTGACGCCGTGGCCGAACGAGCTGCCGGCCACAATGGCCATGCGGTTCGGATCGGTGGGCTTGCCAGCTGTTAGCAGAGGCGATGGACAATAAGAAAAAAGACGATAAAAAAAAGACAAAACGACAGAAAGACGCAAAACGTACGCCCGGGATGGCCGAGTGCCAGTAGTTGAACGTGACAAAGTTTTGCACAAGAGAGGTGAGCACGGGCACCTGCGTCTCGGTGTAGTAGTTCATGACCTGCTCGGACAGGGTGGTCTGGTTGACCTTGGCGTCGTAGAGCCGCAGCTGCTCGTGCACGAAGCCGTTCTGCTTGGGGGCCAGCTTGCCGGACGCGATGGCATCGTTGTCCGGGTTAAAGGTACCGTAGAACTCAATGTTGTTGCCGTAGATGGCATGGTCCGGGTCGTCCGCGATGGAGTCGTAGTCCTTAGCCCCGGAGCAGGCAGATCCCTTTGACGCATCCGTCAGGTTGAGCGGGTTGCAAAAGGGGCCGTTGTGGTAAGGGTTGTCCAGGCCCGGAAGGGTCTGGCCGCCCAAGATGTTGTCAAAGGAGCGGTTCTCCAAGACGAGCAGAACGACGTGCTTAATGTGTTCCTTCATGTTTGCAATGGCAGAGTCGGCAGGAGAGCCCTGGCTCTGGGCAGCCGCAACGGCCGCAACGGCCAGAACACCCTTGAGAGAGGTGGGCTGCATCTTGGGTGGATTGTGTTCTTGTAAACACAGCCGGTGAAGATGTGATGGACTGCGGTCTACTACGCCGTGCCATTTCTCTCCACGGAAGGGATCTACGGCCTCTCTTTATAGCTGGCCTACCAGCTCCTCGATTACTCAACCTGTCGAGTCCTTGGCCAACGAACTCGATTTTTTGGGGCCTTCATCGACACGGTGGAGACACTGAAGGGCCTCTTCCAACACGTGCCGATATTCCTGTGAAGATTCGCCCATGCAGGGGAGGGGATGCCCGGAAGGCTGCAAGGTGGATAGGGTCAAAGTTCGGACACGGACTATTTCCTCCAATAAAACAGGTAGTATTTACAACGTGCAACTTCTACCAGCGCGCTAGATAGCTTACCGACAACACACGTCCGCATGCCGACATTAGGCAGGTGTGTGTTTCCGCAAACTCGGTAAACAAGCTGCTCAACATTTACGGCCATGCTCTCTGTAATAGGTGATACTCGACTCGAGCATGTCCTGGCCCAGGGCTAGAAATACAAGCGACAGAGAGACTACACGCACTACGCCCAAAATGGACGACAAGTATTATGGAGTAATAGGCTTAGCTCCCACTTACCTAGTGCCTCGCTTTGATGGCTCGCCGTTTCTTTCCGACACGCCGTGGCTGTCCCCCAGGAAAAGCTGTTGCAGAGCGCCCTCGAGGTGGCGGAACATTGTATAATGGGTATCGCCCTCAAACTCATGCAGCTCGCTATGCGGTAGCCGGCGGGCCAAGTACCGAATCGCGGCGATGGGCGAGTTCTTATCCTCCACGCCGTGCCATATCCGGACAGGACCAAAGCCCACGTGCTCCAGCCTGAACCCCCAGTCCTGCGCCAGAGCAGCCTGGCTTCGAGCACGGCCGCGTCGGTGCCCTGGCGCAGCGGCTCGCCCGCCAGGACCTGCCAGAGATACGCCCTACGCCGTACCTTGCTCTCCTTTGGCAGCAGAGGCAGGCCGTTCTCGGCCCTCCGCGTCTCCTCGTCGGCGTCCGCCCTGTCGAGGAAGCTGTCGAGGCGACGAGCTCCCGGTCCCGAGCGCATAATCGTCCTGAGCAAGCCGGCAGAGGCGCCGATGGCCAGTCCCAGCGCGTCCGGCCAGTGGCTTGCCAGCCAGCACGCAGTCCTGCGCGTCCACGACATGTGGTGCCTGCCGGCAGCCCAGGGCGCCCCCAAGGCGAAGAGGCCGACGCCGGCGAGCATGTGGCTGGGGAGGGCGTGCGCACAGGCTACGGCATAGGGCCCGCCGCCGGAGAGGCCGAGGACGGCGAAGCGGTCACGGCCCATGGCCTCGGCAAAGTGGAGCACGTCGTCGGCATGGTCCAGGAGCGTCCGGCTCGGCTGGGACGTGGAGAGGCCAAAGCCTGGGCGATCCGGAGCTAGGAGGCGGATGCCACGTCGGCGGGCCATGTCGTCGACGGGTATGGCCTCAATTCGCGAGGATGGATAGCCGTGGAGGTAGATGAGCGGCTTGCCGTCCGGGATACCATATTCGGCATATCCGAGGAGGCGCCCGTCTGGGAGTTTCAGCGTCTGGTGTTGTTTCGTCAGAGTAGCCAGGGTCCTGAAGGCGTACGGACTGATGAGAAGCCGCTGAGGAATAGGTCTGGACAGCATCTCTAGACATTTAGATGTGGCCAATGGCTATAAACGAAGTGGAGATACCAGGTTTCAAACGCGACGGGTGAAGTCGTTTCGCTGTTCTTATACGTAAGAATGATGGCCAGGAAATGTAGACGTTCGAAAGTCGGATAAGCTTCACCAAAGTTGGCCCGAATATCGGATGTAGAGTCCTGACCAATCAGGCCATTAGACCTGCATTCTAATGCTGTATCGTACTCAAAAAGAACTGAATCGTAGACCGGTCGGTGATTCCCTGGCTATTCGGATTAATTTAATATCGGGAAACTAAGTAAGAATTGGCTGCTGTGTCCAATACGTAATACACGGACTACTTCAAGTAAATTTGGCCCAGTCTTCCACTTTAGCATCGATAGCTTTTTTGGTCGCAATTATCTATCTTCTTTTCAACAATGTTAGGCGTTTAGAAGGACCTTCAAATACCATCGGTCAGAGTAATATAAATTTGTGCGACTTAATTAATCTTTGGATACACAAAAAATGCAAAAGAAGATGTGTATATGGTATATACTAAGTTCTTGGCCACCTTCTTAACTCGCTTCTCGAAGAATCTCTCTTCACTAATGTATCAAACATGAGATAAACCTTATCGAACAGATCTTCTATTCAGATTCCTCTCAGCTACTTCAACCTAACCCCGAATACTATTTCCCAGCGAAACACACCGAATCTCTGTCTTAACGCGATTGTGCAGAGAACTCTGTTACCGTTGCGCTCTCTCAACCTACACTTCTTACAAACGGCCAATCCTCATTTCTAAGCAGAATCACGTACACATGGAACCTGCCAACCCCCCTGCGGACCAACCTGATGCCCTGGCAGAGGGCCGGCGCATCTATCTTGGTACGAATAAACAGTTTCATTTCCATTTCTAACAAAGCTAACAGAGGCCTCGACAAGTGAAACAGGGAACCTCCTCTACAGCACCAAGCCGTACGAGATCGAGCAGGCGCTGGTGGACCATGGCTTTGGCGACTATACCCAGATTCACGTCTCAGTCGATCCTGTGAGCGGCCGCATCCCTGGCTACTGTTTCGTGGACTTTGAAGAGCGCGACACAGCTGAGAGTGCGCTTGCCTCGCTGAGCGCCACCATCCGCGGCCGGCTGCTTAAGGTCGGCCCCTGCCAGCCTAAGCAAGAGCGCCGCACCAGTCGTTGGGACCAGGACGGGAATCGGAATGGCATTCATGACGGCGCGGAGCAGCAGACCGCCTTCCAGCGATGGGGCGACTGGAAACGGTCGGATGTTACCAAAGGCAGTGTGTCCGTAAACTTGCTTGAAAGGGACCAGGATATGGGAACGGCATGGCAAGGGCCCTATGCTGCACTAGACCATTTTAATAGCGTCTTTATCCGACACGAGACCAAGAGGCTGTACATTGGCGGGCTTGGCAAGATGATCAACCAGGAGCAGAACTATAAGGAGATGCGGGAGCTGCTCGCTGGCTTCGAACCGTATGCACTTTTTCCTTGTTTATTTCTCTCCCCGTCTGGGTAATCTTTCTAATCTTGGTATAGAACTGCTATTGGGAAACGGATCACAGCGGATTCCAGCATGTGGTCGAAGCCGGGCAACCACAACTACTGCTTTGTGGACTTTGCGACCCTTGAAGAGGCAGAGCAGGTATTGAAGGCGCTGAACGGTAAGCCTTACAAAGGGGACCGTCTCTGCGTGGCGCATGCAAGGGGAACTCCAGAACGGCCGAGGCAGCGAACTGTAGACTTGCAGTACGCTCCGCACGTGACGACGGCTGAAGGCGCCTTGTCCTTGAAGCCATGTCGAAAGGAGAACGGTGCAACATCGGGGCGAGCTCTCGAGGCCAGCTCTTGGCGCAGACAAGAATGATGACTAAGCGGGGGAGAGCCATATGCGTAAGCGAAGGCATCTCGCTCTGTTGAAACGAATACATGTATCTAGGCTTAACCTGGATTTAACCAGGCCAAAGGAACGCTACTCAACATGTCCGTTATATGTCGGCTATGCTCTATCATTTGTTCTTTCCACGGGCCTCGTGCATTGTAACACCAGCAACGTAGAGGCTAGCCAGCCGTCTGTGATGGTCTCTGTGCAAGCCAAAGAGCTGTTCCAACACTTCAGTAACCCGTGTCGCTCCGTCGGCTGATCAACGAAACGCACGTCTTCCTCAGCGGGGCTTTCGTCCTCTTCGTTGTCCCTGTACTAGCTCTGGTCTTGATCGGACTTTTTGTGATCGTACCTAATAGCCTCTACTCCGTAGAAAGAAGCCAATCAAGGGGCCTTCACCTTAATACGGCAAACTATAAGGCGGGGTAGTTAGGCAGTGCTTACGCCCATTATTTTCGTTGGGTGCTCACAGGCGACCCCTCCAAGGCGAACACAACCAAGGCTAAAGTTCCAGCTCTCATCAACTAGCTTCGCATAGTACTACCACCCATTGAACATGTCTACTCAACTCGACGCCGCCGTTGTCGCCCGTCTTTCCCTACACGACCCCAAATACTTCAGCATCCAGCACTCCCAAACTCTCCACCGCCTGGTGCTTCTGCAACACTGGAACATTCCCGCAGGCTCCAATGTGCTGGAAATAGGATGCGGGCAGGGGGACTGTACGACGGCCCTTGCCTCTGCTGTGGGCGAGCAGGGAAGAGTGGTGGCGGTCGATCCGGCGAAATTGGATTATGGTGAGTCCCTTCGCTCTTGGCTGTGCGAGCCGAAAGCAGCCGGCTGATGACTCCTGCAGGTAGTCCGTATACTCTCGGCCAAGCACAGGATCACATATCACGAGGCCCGTTGGGTGGGCGAATTACCTGGGTCCAACAGGGGCCCCTGGACTATCTCACTTCCTCGGAAAGTATGGGTTTCGACGCAACAGTGCTCGCCCACAGCCTGTGGTACTTTGCCTCCCCGTCGCTCATCCTTTACACCTTCTGCGCCATCAAGCAGAACAGCAAGCGGCTCCTCCTTGCCGAATGGTCACTGGTAGCGACGCACCCCTCGGCCCAGCCTCACGTCTTGGCAGCGCTTACCCAGGCAGCGCTGGAGTGCCGTAAACCCAAGAGCATCTCGAACGTCCGCACCGTGCTGGGGCCAAAGCGGCTTACCGAGCTGGCCCTGGCTGCCGGGTGGCAGCTCGAGAGTGAGACCCGCGTGCAAGGCGGGGACGGCTTGTTGGACGGACAATGGGAAGTAGATGCCTGTCTTGATCCTTCTTTCGAAAAGCAAGTAGAGGAGAAGGTTAAAAATGAGAGGGAACGCGCGGTGATTCTTGCTTCGCGGGATGCGTGTGAGGCGAGCTTGGAGGGCGTGGAGGGGGGACGGAGAGGAATCAGGGCCATGGATGTTTGGGTTGCTAGTTTCGTCTAAGCGGTCTTGCAGCCTCTGGACGGAAAGTATGCATAGGTAGTCTAGGGGGGTGGCAGCTTTAGCATTTCTGTCAAACACAGTAATTTAAGCCCTTTTTGGGGCACAGGACCCGTTGGTATAACGGCCGATTGTATTCAGGATCAAGGTCTTGGATGAAGAGACTTGGGCTCGGATCCGAGGTCAGTCTGGGGGTCCTATTAACAAACTGCAACAAACTTCACGCCTGTAACACGCATATTGGCAGCTCAGAATAACAAGCAAGTGCTGCTAGGAATCCAAAACCTCAAATATGACCATGCACATATACAACCTTTTTTTTCAAGCTGATCATCATCTCTTTGTCATGTGCGCTTTTCCTCTGCCCTACAGCTTCGCATCACCGCCTGCCGGCTTCTTCCCGTCGCCCTGAGCCTCATCGCCCAACAGGTACCGTGGATACTCCATACCGGGCCCGAGGCCGACGCCCACGGCGCCGCTCTGCCGGCGCCACGCGCCGCCGTCGACCACGAGCACGTGACCGTTGACGTTGTCGGCCGCCGCGCTGAACAGGTAGACGGTGGCGTCGGCAATGTCGCGGACGGTGCCCCAGCGGCCGCTGGGGATGTTGGGCGCGCCGCCGCGGGCGCCCAGCTGGGCCGAGTCGGCGGTGTCAAAGCCCGACAGCCGCGACATGCCCTCGGTGCCGACGATGGGCCCCGGCGCGATCACGTTGGCCAGCACGCCGCGGGGGCCGTACTCGAGCGCCACCGAGGACACCAGGCTGTCGACGCCGGCCTTGGCCGCCGCCACGTGCGACTGCATCGGCAGGCCGGTGTAGTGGAAGGTGGCCGAGACGGCCAGCAGGCGGCCGCCCGGCGGCGAGGCGGTCGGGTTGGGGCTCGGGTGGCGGCTCGCCGAGGCGGCCAGGTGGTCGACGGTGGCCTTGATCGTGTTGAACGTGCCGAGCGTGTCGATGTCCATGACCGCCTTGAAGCCGTTGGACGTGAGCCCGGCCAGCGAGGATACAAAGTTGCCGGCTGCGCCGGCGCTGTTTCTGTCAGAGACGTGAGGCAGAGAAGGGGATGTGGGTAGAGGAAGAGGCAGCAGGGACGCACATGACAAAATCGATGCTGCCCAGCTCCGCCACGCAGCGGTCGGCCGCCTTCTTCAGGCTGTCAAACTGCAAGCAAGAATGTCAGCACGACACCCGACACACACGCCCGCCCCGTTTGTCTTCTGCACCTACATTCCGAACATCAACACTGCCGATGCCGATGACTTTGGCTCCCTTGCGCGCCGTGGCAATATCCTTGGCCTTGGCCTCTGTCTTCGTCACGTTGCGCCCGATGATGCACGCGTTGGCACCCAGGTACACCAGGGCTCGCGTCTGGGCGCTGCAGATGTCGCCAGCACCACCTGTCACGAATGCGACTCGATCCTCTGCGAACAAGTCAGCGAGCTGTGCTGGTACCGTTGCTTGTATCGTCCTCACTGAAGATGCCCTCCCGCCACACCGGGCTGAGAAAGGTCGACGGGTCCACAGTCATGGTCTTTTGCAAGCTGCTAGATCAGTAATTTGGAAATTCGTCAAGCTGTCGGGCGCGATAACTGAACTGGATCGGCGATTGTGATATGTGGATGGAGGGCCGGTGAAAGAGCGAGGTTCAAGATCAATATTGACAGGACGAGTGAAAGCGGAGCCTCGGTCTGCAGGTCAGTTCACAAATCGTCTGGCGAGCCTCGGAAGTAACGAAGGAAGCATTGCGTGGACTTTGGCATTCCCCAGACGATGCTGGGTGTTGAAAGTCCAACGGTCTAACGTCAAGCACAAAAGTACGCTTGCAAACGAATCACCTGCAGTTGCCTCGGCTTGCTGGCCAGCTCCTCAGCTGCTTCTACGGGGTACTCCGTACTGTTTGGCCGATTATGTAACGCTCTGGGTCTCGACGTGACCCCACAGCCCCACGATTGGCCAGTGCATTTTGGCGGGGCTGTCGATCTTCTGTCGCGCTATAGCGTCCGTTATTTTTTATTTTTTAATTGTATTTAATTTTTAGTCGTACTCCGTACTTTTTGGTTTTCACCCGCTTTGAGCAGCTGTCCAAAATGGGTCTCTAGCTTTGTGACAGCCGCGTTTCTTCGTCTTTTTGTTGCTTCCCCCCCTTCTCCCCTCTCTGCCATCATGTCCGCGGCACCCGCAAAAAAGAAGCCGCTGATCTTCAAGCGACGCGCTGGTCCTGTTTCGGCTGCATCCACCGCGGCTCTCATCTCCGACTCCGACTCCGACTCTGAGTCCAACCCCTCAACGGTACCAAGATCTGCTAAGAGTCCGAGTACGCCAGCAGACCGTACAGACAACGGCGGTGTGGATCTGTTCCGCAGAGCCAGACAGTTCTTTCCCCGAGCCATCGAAGAACAGAACCAGCGGTTACTGGCTGAAAAGCAGCGAAAACAGCAATCCCCAGCAGATGAAGCCGATCGTACGCCGGCTTCCACCCCGGATCTCGAGGACCACGATATCAAGAGAAGAAAGGTGTCGTACGAGACAGCCGGCAGCGACTATGACGACAGCCACGGCCGCCAGCCAAAGGCTTCCCCAAACAAGCTCGACTGCAAAACCGGCACAACTCCATCCCCGAGGACATTGGCCTCGCAGATATCGCCCCAGTCACGAGCACGAAACAAAGGCAAAGGGATTGCGACACCGCACACCGTGAATTCGCGCGTCATCTTTGCCAGTGTGTCCTCAACACGAGAACCCGTCACCACAGCGGAGGCAGCGGATGCCGCGGATACAGCGAACGATTCGGTTGTGCTGCTCGACAGCCCAGGCAGCGACGACGAAAAAGCAGCGATCGAAGCCGCCATTGCGCAGATCAAAGCGGAAGAATGCTCGGAGCCTCGGGCGGCATCGGACACCACGGAGGACCCCCCAAAGGCCACCATCCTCGACGTGCAGGATGACGATATCGAGGACCAAGGCGAGGACGACGTCACAGAAGCCATCAACCCCGAGTTCAACGAGTACATCATGCGGGCCCGTGCTCGAGATGCGGCCGCCCGGGCTGCACAGGCCGTGCGAGAGGCCATAGGCGGTCTCGGGGCGTCCAGGGGCACCTCGGCAGCAGCGACGAGTTCGACCGGCACATCGCAGCCATTCGTGGGCCTGAGCCCCGGGTCCACGCCGGCGTCGTCGGGCACGCTGGCCACCAGCGACCAGATGTACCGCATCTTCATCACACCCCATCTGCCGGAGCCGGTGCCGCCTCTGATCGCGAAGCTGCGCATGGACCAGAAGATGCACTTTGTGCAGACGGCCTTTCTGGCCCACGCGCGGAAGCACGGGCTGCAGCTGAGCGAGGAGGTCGAGGCCGGCGTCATGTTGACGTGGAAGGGCATAAAGCTCTACTCCTGGACGACGGGCCAGGCGCTGGACGTGCGTCCCGACGCACACGGCAAATTCCGCGACGACCTGGGGCGCTCGTCCGGCTTCCTCTCGGGCGGGCTGCATCTGGAGATCTGGACGCGGGACCTGTACGACGCCTTCCTCAAGGACCAGGAGCGGCGGCGGCTGCGGAAGCTGGGCGAGGCCGTCGACCTCGACCTCGACAGCACCAGCGAGAGCGACGACGACGGGGCCGCGGGACTTGGCGGCAGCAGCGGCCACGGCCACGGGGCCAGGGGATCAACAGCGGCAGCAGCGGCGGCAGCGGTGGCAGCAGGCGGCAGCCAGCGCATCCGGCTCGTGCTCAAGTCGCGGGACCACGAGAAGCTCAACTTGACGGCATACGCCGACACCAAGGTGGAGACACTGATTGCGGCGTTTCGAGAGCAGCGCAAGATTGGACCCGAACGAACGATTGCGATCCACTGGGACGGCGAGCGACTGGAGGAGGACACGACGGTGCAGGACGCCGAGATGGAGGACATGGACAGCGTCGAGGTCTTTATCCACTGACGGGCTTGACCGGGAGGCAGGCGTTTGGGGCTGCTGGGGTTTTGATGAGCTCTCTTGACGTGATATGATACCGAAATCGTTTGCATACTTATTTACACATATATATCCCCTGGGCAAAATTGACACCCCCCAAGAAGAAACGGCAGGTTGGAAAATCAGACAGGAAGACAGAAAGGACCAATAACAAGAAAGAAAGAAGAACAGGCCAGCATGATGGGCCAGGGCCATAAGCAAAACGTTTTGTGTGCCCTCTGTAATAACGCCAATCCGAATGGGGTCTCTAATCGTGTTCGCGCGGCCGCGGCCGGCGTCTAAAACCGCTCCTTCATCCGGGTGCTTATGGACCGCAGATTGCCGTACACCTTGCTGGGCGGTTTGCCGAGACTGGAAGCATGTCAGTGGTGCTGTCTGGACGAGGAAGAGCAGGCGAGCAGAGGGTAATACATACATCAAGCTGACCACGCTTTCCCGAGCCATGCCGATCTGCAGACGAAACAGTGTCAGTACATCTCCCGTCTTGCACGCCGTCGGATCCCGGCAGAGCCGTCTCACCTCTTTGAAGCCGCCCAGGATGTGGATCTTGGAGCCGCCTGCGACGACGATGCGCGTCTTGGTCGTGTTCTCGATGGCGTACTGGAAATCTCGGGTCAGCACCGGCCGATCGACTGCAGCGGCTCTTGCAGCCCGCCTGCCTGCTCACCTTTGTCCGGCCGTCCTTGCCGACGATGCGGCCGACGGCGCGGGCCAGATGGTCGCCCTCGAGCGACTTGACGTCCTTGATCTCAAAAGACTGGATAAAGATCTGCACAGGAGCGTGTCAGCCTTCCGTTCGACCTGATCAGAGACGGGAGAGGGCGGGGAAACGTACGCCGTCCAGCCGCAGGATGGCCACGGCGTCCTCGACGTCAAAGCCCATGGCGTATGCCCGCACAAAGTCCTCGCCCTTCTGGATGGCGCCGGTCTCGACGGTGCTCCGCGACGTGCGCAGCTCGACGGCCTTGGACTTGATGTTCATGCGCACCTGCAACCGCAGGTTCTCGACGAGGGGGGTGTATCTGGTGGGGAGTTGTCAGCACGACAAACAGGAGCAGCGAAACTGCAGAAGCAAAACGACGTACATCTTGCTCCAGGTCGCCTTCAGAGGCGTCATGCGGTGTGGCGGGATCGCTGCAGCGACGGGTTAGTTCTGCAGTCAGCAGCACGGGCAGCTGGACAACGCACGGATCTTGCGCGACTCTCGCCGGACGGCCGTCTGGACGTCCTTGGCGGCCGCAAACCGGGGCCGCGACTCCTCGTCAATGTCCATGCTGGCGTCGGGATCGCTGTCAAAGCTGACAATCGTCGCTGTGGCCGGGTCGTCTGCCAGCGGCACCAGGGCCACGCTGGGATCCGAGTCGAACGTGACATCGTCCTCGTGATCAACTGCGTCCTCCCGTTAGCGGCCGTGCCTCCCAAGCGATCGCAATGCAGACAGAAGCCCGAGGCCGGAAGCCATACTCGTCAGCGGCACCTGGACGGCCGGCGAGGCCGTCTCGTCCTTCTTGATCGCGGTCGGCGCTGGCATGGTGTGCGTGTCGGAGGCTGCGGTCGTCTCGTTCGGTCTGTGCGATCGGGGGAGTTGCTCGTCGTCGCAGGTCGTGTCGCGGTCAGGCCGTCCTTTGGTTGAGGTCGCTGGGATGGTCTTCCGTGAAGCCGCACTTTTTTTTTAAACTGGGTCTTGGTGGGATACACAGATTTTTTCTAGAAAGGCAAGAGCCCATCTTAGTTATCGCTGCCTATCGATTGGCCAGGGACGATGTTAGTCTGACAAACCCCCCCCTCCACAAATCGGCTTTCAGCAGCGCGTCATCCTTTAGAAGGCCGGGAAAAAAACGAAGAGTCGAGATCATTTACACCACGCCTTTTTTGGTCATTGCAACATTCCCCGCCACCGCCTCGAGTTGGAATCGACATACAGACAAGGCAGAACCCGCAACGGCGACCGCATCGGCGACTTCAACACGTGCCGTCCGTCATGCGATAGCGATGCGACTGTCCTGCATAGCCTGATCCTACTCCACAGCGATCGTCATCGTCTGGGCCTTCTGCTGTCCTCTTGTCTCGTCCCGTTTCGTCCTTCTCCTTCTCTCGTCCTGTATCTCTCGTCCGGTCCGCTTCCTTCCCTCCTCTTCTCCTCTCTCTCCTCCTCTCCTCCTCTCCCCCTCTTCCCCTCTCCACCCGAAAATGCACGATGCCGTCTAGCACGACAAAGACCCATCAACTGGGTCGCCAGGTCTGGACGTCTGTCCGGGAATCGTTCGATTCGTGGGTGTGGCATTTGCCCTCCCGCCCCCCCTCCCGCTCGCTGACCGGCCTGGGCATCGGCCGCTCCTTTGCTTCACAGGTCGTCTGCCGGGAGCCCGCACGACGGTCCTTCCTCCATAGCAGCAGCCGCCGACTCTTTGGTCACAGCGCCCCCTCCGGCAAGATATCGCCGAACAATGTGCGGCGAAGCTGCACCTCTGGGGGCCTCCTGCTCCTGGGGCTGAGCTCGCCGTCGACATCGTCGTCCGGCGTCGTGGCCACGTGCACGGCCGCAGCTGACACGGCCATGAGCGGAACGACAGCGCAGAAAAAGGCGAGCATCGGCCGGGCAGCTCGGCAAGCCTGGCAGCAGCACCGCTGCCACCACACGCTTCGACGAGGACTGCCGGCAGCCTGGAAGGCGACGCGGCGGTGCGAGAGCACGTCGACGAGCGACAGTGCCAAGAGAGCGGCCGAAGCGACGACGCCGGCCACAAAGAGACCGGGCGAGGTGCCAGAACCGCCACCGCCACCACCACCACCACCACAGCCGGGAGACGAGGAGTCCATAGCGGCGTCAATGTCAAAGTACCTGCAGTCCCACCTGCCCACCATTCCGCAGCGGCCGACGAAAGCAGAGTTTATGGCGGCAGCGACAGGGTTCTGGCAGCGGCTGCAGGCGCGGTTCAAATGGCACTCGATCCGCAGCATGCGGCCGTGGAATGCAGACGAGTGGGGGGCGTTTGTGTCGTGGATCATGCTGGGCCACCTGCTGTGGATCCTGGTCGGGACCACGACCTTTTTCTCGATTGTGATCTTGCTCATCAACACCGTGTTTGCACAAGGTAGGCTGGCTGTCCGGTCTTTTTGAGGTGATTCGCCGCTGACAAGGACAGAGGAACTGGCCAAGTGGGTGGGCGACTACCTGACGCACTCGGCCGGCGTGACGGTCGTGTTTGAGTCGGCCATCGTGCCCAAGTGGAAGGGCGGTGTGATCACATTCCACAACGTGTTCGTGTCGCGGCGGCCAGGCCAGGTGAAGTCGTCGGTCAAGAAGGGCTCGTCCAGCGAGGCGGCGATTGCAGCCGCACAGCAGAGCCACGAGCAGGACGGCGCAGCCGTGGCGGTCGAGGAGCACGACGACGGCAACTACACGCAGTTTGACGTGACGATCAACAGCGTGGACGTGTCGCTGTCCTTTGTCAAGTGGTGGAACGGCAAGGGTCTGCTGCGGGACGTCGAGGTCAAGGGCGTGCGCGGTGTCATCGACCGGACTCACGTGCAGTGGGCAGGCGGACCGCTGGACCCCCTGTCGTTCCGCCACTCCCATCTGCCGGGCGACTTTGAGATTGAGCGGTTCAAGCTCGAGGACCTGATGGTGACGGTGCACCAGCCGAACGGGTTCCGGCCCTTTAGCATCAGCATCTTCTCGTGCGAGCTGCCGCAGCTGCGGAAGCAGTGGCTCTTTTACGACTTCCTCTCGGCCAATCACGTGTCCGGCTCGTACGACGGGTCCCTGTTCACCATCCACCCGCGCCAGGTGCAGCAGTCGCGGGCGCTGTCGGCGCCGTCGTCGGCCGCGGCCGCAGCGGTGGGCGACGTGGTCGACCGCAGCCACCACGACATTAGCAACCCGGCCAGCGAGCCGGTGGTGCTGGCGTCGCCGCTGGCGTGGAAGAAGTTCTCGCGGCTGCGCATCGACGGGCTCAAGATCGACCACCTCAACCGGGGCGACCACGGGCCGTTTGGCTGGATCTACGAGGGCAACGTCGACATTGTGTCGGACGTGATGCTGCCGGCCGAGGCCGACGAGGGCCTCGCCAAGGCCGTCAGCGACCTGTACGACAACGTGTACGACCGCATGGAGGAGGCCGTGACGAGCAACCGGTACATTACCATCCTGGACGGCCACTACGGCTCGCGGCGCGAGGGCGAGCCCAGCCCCAGCCCGCCGGCCGACCCGTCGCCACCGCAGTACGTCGTCATGGACCTGCGCATGCACCTCAACGACATCCGGGCGGCCGTGCCGTTCTTCCCCGCGTCCGAGGCGCTCGGCTACGTCAACGCGGCGCTGATCCGGCCCATTGTGGCCTACATGAACGCCAAGCGCACGTACATCCCCATCAACTGCCGCATCGTCAAGCACCTGTCTGACTTTGACGGCAGCTGGACCGTCTACGACTGCGGCCTGATGGACGACTCGTCGGCCGAGGTGTACGCCGCGTTTGCGCGCGACGTCGAGGACCAGCAGTCGCGCGTGCGCCGCCTCAAAAAGGTCGGCTTCTGGACCCTCAGCATGGTCGTGCACGCCATTCTGGCCGGCGTCGCCGGCGACCTGCTGTGAGGCAGAGAGAGAGGGTCCCAGAACAGAAGAACGCAATAGATACCACTCCACCTTGTTTCTTTTACTTTTGTCCGGTATTGGGCCGTCCGACGCGGCCCCGGAAAGGTGTCTAGGCGCAAAGCATTCTGTCTTCAGCGGCATTTGCTGGTTTCCCGTCAGAAGCGGATGGACGGGCTTGAAAGAGGAGACCCATCGACACCGGTCTAGCGTACGATGGCAAATCAGAATAAAGCAAAATCACAAATCACAAATCTCTAGATTTCTAAACAACGGCATCACTTGACTGTGTTTGTGCTATGATATGATGTAGACGCTGCTACTCTCCTTGGCCATTGCTGCTAAGGTGTCTAGGGTCTGGTCTTGGTCTAGGCAGACGGGGAACAGATGGGGGACAGATGGGGACAGATGGGGACAAATGAAACAGAGAAAATGTAAGGTGAGCCACGGGCGGCTGAGAAAACACGCAAACAATAACCGATATGCTGACGCCGAGACAGCAGTGTGGCTGATCAGGGCAGAGGTCTCTTTCCTCCCTCATTATCAAGCCGTGGCTTCGTCGAAACTTTTCTCCATCGGTCCAACGGCGACGCAAAAGGAGGGAACCACAAAACGAGAACGCAACAAAACGCAGCCATAAACCCAAGTGGCTGTACATCATGTTCCTACAAGAAGCTAGGGGGGCTGTGCTTCGCCCCGAGCGTCTGTCTGCTCACATAAAGTCGTCACTGCGCGAAATAAGATTAGTCAGCCATAACATCCAGGCACGTGACATACAGGTCGACTTACTCTCCGTAGCCGCCGTCGTCGTCGTAGGCGCCGGTGTCGACGGTGTTGGGCCGGCCGACGGCGAGCGACGTCTTGGTCTTAGCGGCCTTGGACTTCTTTCCGCCCTTCTCGGCGGCCTTTTCCTCGCGAAGCTTGTCGTTGCTGAGCACGGTCAGGGTGCTGGCGGCCTTCTTGATCTGGTCGCTGGGGAGCCCGCGGCAGAGCTCCTTGACGAGGTCCTGGACGAAGAGGGAGTAGTGGGGTTTCTTGGCGTTGGCCGCGATCAGCGGCGCCAGCGTCGAGCAGAGCGTGTCGAACTGGGCCTTGGTGGTCGGGTTGAGCAGCGGCAGCGCCGCCAGGTCGACCGTCTTGCTGGGATCGGCCTTGTCGACGGCCACGGCCGAGGCCTTGAGCACGGCCGCCGACTTGCGCACGCCGCTGCCGGTGCCGGCCGACAGCCCGGCGTCACCAAAGAGGTCGGCCGCGTGCTGCAGGTCGGCCTCCTGCTCGTGGCGCCGCATGCGCTCGCGCCGCTCCGACTCGGTCTCGTTCTCGCGCGGCTCTGCCAGCGCGGCCATCTCCGCCTGGTGCTGCGCCTGCCGCTCGGCGATCCGGAGCCCCTTGGACTTCTTGGCCGCCGCCGCCGCCGCCTTGGCTGCCTCGGCCTCGGCCTTGGCCTTGGCCGCCACCGCTGCCTTCTCGCGCTCGGCCTCCGAGTCGTCCGCGTCCCACGAGTCGAGCACCTGCCGTTTGGCCTGTGTCAGTCATCGGTCGGCCGGGCAAGCAGGAAAACAAGACATACGTCGCTGTCGTCATCCTCCTCGTCCTCAAACTTGGTCGCCCGCCTCAGGGCGCCGGCCGGAACCGCCGGGCTCGACGAGGCTTCGGAGCCGCTCGAGGACTCCTCTTCGTCATCTGTCAGGCGCGAAGCAACGTCAGCTCATGTGCAGACCGTGGCCGCGCCAGTCCAGCACGCGGGAGCAGTGCGACAGCAGACAAGGCCAATGCTCTCGCCGTCTGCCTGCCCCGCCAAGATGCGCATCGCTTCTCTCTCGACAACAGGACATCGTCGCGACGCCGATTCTGCCCGTCCCGTCTCTTTCTGTCGCTGCTCCGATGCTCCACAAAATCCCTACAGACAGCTGTGCTTCCGCTCATGCGCACGGCGTCGTCCATCGCCGTGCGTCCCTATCGCAGGGGTCACGGCCCAACGCGAGCGGACGTGCACTGGAGGGGTAACGCAGTTCTCTCATCTCACTCACCCCACTGTTTGCCAGGCATCTTCGCGGTCGTTGCTCGTTGATGCGTTCGTGTAGTCGAGACAGATCGTTCCTGTTTATCGTGGATAAAGGCAAAGCACACAAGTGCGAAAAATACGCCGCGGCAAGGACTGGTGGAAAGTTTGTTAAAAAATTTAAGGGCAGATTCGTGTGTCGCCGCCGTGGAGGGGCTTCGAATAGTTGCCTGGTGATTACGTAATGCCGCATGAACGTGCGCTAGTTGTGTCTTGTGTAAATGTATATCCTAATCCGGGCGGCCAAGAGTATTGCTATTTGTATAAATGAATATACGCCATTCCTGTGTGTTAGTACTCCGTACTGTCTTGTGGGAGAGCGGTTGCCGCCTTCATGGGTTGTCCTTGACTGGGTAGATTCGTTCCGAAAATTCTGGTAGTTGTGCACTAACAGAAAATGTGACGGATAGCACTACTCCGTACAAGTACAGATTACGGAGCACGGGCACACAATTTCGTGACGAACACTAATCGCCGGCTGTGATGCTATAGGTAGACAAAGTGGCCAATCTTACCAATGAGGCACAATAGTTTAAGTAAATCCCATTCGCTATATCGATCCTGAACCAATCTGGCCAACGCCGAAATAACCCCGCTGCTGTATCTTAGGACACCCAAAACCCAGGCGCCTCCCAAAATGAATTTTCAAACATACTCCCCAGAAATGTGCCGTCCAAATGCTTTATGCAGCCGCTCTGCGGATGCACGTTTAAAATTATGTTATCGAAACCTCCAACTCTCCTCCCCCAAAACACATGTTATCGACCTGATAACTCGTAGACAGCAGAACTTTGAAGTTCTTTTGGCGGTTGGTCATAAACAACCGACATGTGGGTTTCCATCCTGTGTGCTGCTTGTTGTCTTCGCCTCCTCCACAACAGAAATGTAGCAAGCCCGGAGAGTAATACGGCCATTACTACACCGACGACAATGCCTGCGTACACTCCTGCCGGTGTCGACGAGTGGGCTGTGGCTTCGGCCGTTGCCGATGTAGTAGACGTGATAGACGTGGCGGAGGCGGTGCTGCTGCTGACGGCAAAATCGAAGCCGTTCACGGGAATGGCAAATACCGTGGCTGCCGTGGTCATGACAACGGTCGTGGTGGACTGGCCGGTCTCGCCCTGGAGAGTCAGGTGGGTGAACGTCTGTCCACTGGTGACAGTGGATATGCATTGCGAAGGGAAGCCTTTTGCCGAGTTGGCTTGCGGAACAAGAAGCGAGTATTGTCTGAAGATGAGAGGTCAGTGAGCTGTGCAGCCTCCAGCGAGACCAGTCGGGAGCTTAACATACGAAGGACAGCAGAACGTCTGGTGCAAGGAGCTCGCAACGACAGCGGTCTGAACAGCGGAATACGCCTCCGGACACTGAAATGACGGCCCGAGGGCTGTGAAGATGGCGGCCGACGACTGAGACCACCAGACTGACACCTGTGAGGGCAGACAGCTCTGGGCAGCGGTCACCATGCTCGCTCCGTACAACGGATCCCATGCTATGAATGTATTGGGATTGCTGACCGGCGTGTGCAAATAGATGTTGGATGTGCAGCCGCTCCCTGACGGCCAAGCGGTCGGTAGAGGGAGGAAGACTGTCGGTGTACCTGCCACCGTGATGGTAGTTGATGCCAGCGTTGAAGCCATTGTGAGTATGACGATGTATGAGGCACGTGTCCGTAGTTTGGTGAGACCTTTGGACACTTGCCAGTTGCGAAACTGTGCATCTCGAGCAGAGAAGAGGCAGCGGCAGCGGAAACGGCGAGAGCCATGTTTAAGGCGGCCAGACAAAACACAGAAGCGCTGGGGCCCTGGTCTCCAGAATGACACGGACAGGCCAACCGGATGAGCTTTGGCCTCTGCCGCCATACGTATAAGGTTGTACATGAAACCGCCAGTACATCCAATTATAGCGGTACGCGCCCCATCTGGCGCTAAATCCAGCGTCCGGATTGGCGCTAAATCGGAGCCGAATGGACTGGAGAATTAGGGTGCCCCTGTCCGGACGGCCGTTTAGGGAAGGAGGCCCACGGGAGAGAGGGCCCAGGTAATACGCAGCGCTTCCGGACGGCAGCCGGCTGCTGTAACTCCAACGTCGAGTGGGTTCAAGTCTAGCTCATGCATGCAGGATCAGGGGCTCGCAAGGATGCCAGGCGCTGAGACGGCCTCGTAAGATAATTTCATCCCTGTGCATGCCTTTTTACGACCAGTCGCCGCCCTGGATGTCCAGCCAATGGCATCGCTGAAGCCACAACGGCCCACTGCTGAAAGTCGCCTTTTTAGTGTCTAGCCAAATTCCACAGCCGACGCGAATACAAACAGAACACCTAATCGCTCCTCGCCGACGCTGTCCGTCCTCTCTGCTTTCCGAGCGCACACACACATGCGGCACTGCTTGTGACGCCTTTCTGCCGTGCCTTTCCTTCGTTTCGGGGCCCTGTCCGCTTGGCTCGCTCCCCCAGACGCGTCCTGACCGTATGCGAGACGACCCACCTGCAGCCATGATCTTCGACCGCCAGATTGCTGCGCTCCGGGCAGCCGTGGCCGGGGGGATCTCCTACACGGCCTTGGCGACCGGTCCGGGCGGCCTGGCGATTTCCGACAAGTACCGGTTGCGCTCCCGTTACGGGCGGTTGTTTATCTGCACAGCCATCGCCTTGTTTGTGATTGTCGGCGTGTCTGTCTACTCAAGGGAGCACGACCTGCTGCCAGCCATGCTCTCGCGTCCGTCCAGGGCGGACATCTCCAAGGAGAACTACATCAATGCCGTGCTGCGCGACCCGGTAGAGGGCCTCCTCGACCCCGAGCCCATCCGCAAGAAATGCAACGAGACGCAGTACCAGGAGGGCCTCGTCTGGCACTGCGACACCGTCGTTGGAGGCATTGGCAACGTGGGGAACATGTGGCTGAACTGCGTCCGATACGCCATGGAAGCAGGAGGTACGTGTTCTGCTGCTCTCTTTCCGTCCTTGGTCTGCAAAACTGACTCTGCCACCAGCTACGACGCTGATCCTCCCTCGTCTCGGCGCCCGCAGCGACAACCTGATCGACCTGGGAAACAAGGACCGCTCGGTCGACCTGAGCTACCTGTTTGACGTGGACTACTTCCTGGCGTCGTGGAAGGAAGTCTGCCCGCAGATCGAGGCGGTCGTGTCGGACGCCGAGGTGCCCGGGCTGCCGCCGACGCCGTCCGACCGGTCGCCACACCTGGCGCCGAGCCGGGTCAAGTCGTTTCCGATGCGCAAGTACCTGATTGTCGACCCGACCGGCTGGCGTGAGGCCTTTGACGCCTGGCTGGCCAAGGTGCCGGCGCCGGCCGTGTCGGCCGCGAGTCCGGTGCGCGTGTGGCAGGACATGGTGCTGGCCCAGTGGAACCGCGAGGCGAACTCGCCGGCCTTTGGCAACGCCTTTCCGCGCCTGTTCCGCTACCCCCTGCAGACGCGCCGGCTGGCGGCCGCGGCCCTGTGGAGCCTCGAGCAGAAGATGGGCCGCCCCGTCGTCGCCGACAGCATCTTGTTTCCGGCAGCTGGCTCCCAGGGCTCCCAGGGCTCCCAGGGCTCCCAGGGCTCCCAGGGCTCCCAGGGCTCCGAGACGGCCGAGCTGCCGCCGTCCTCGCGCGCCAACTCGCTCGGCCCCGGCCGGCTGGCCCCCAGCGGTTTCCTGGGCGCCCACATGCGCGTGGCGGCCGACGCGGCGGCCGCCGGCTGGCCCGGGTACGAGGCCCAGGCGCCCTTTTTCATCGCCGAGGCCAAGCAGCGCAACCTGACCACAATATACCTGGCCACCGGCTCGGACGAGCATCGCCAGCGGTTCCGCCAGGACGCCGCCGCCGAGGGCCTGCAGGTGCTCACCAAGGAGGACCTCCTGGACGAACAGGAGCTCGCCGAGCTGCAGACGCTCACGTGGGACCAGCAGGCCCTGGTCGACTTTGACGTGCTCGTCCACAGCACCTGGTTCTACGGCTTCGTGCGCAGCAGCTTCAGCTGGGCCCTCGCCCTGCGCCGCGGCACGCTGCCCGAGGCCGGCCCGTCGCAGGTGACCGACCAGCTGGGCGACGAGTTCCGCGACAACATCAGCGCCGTCGTCGGCCGGCATCCCAACATCAACCCCGAGGGCATGTGGCCCTGAGCGCTATGCGGACACGGAAATCGTCACGGGAAACGTCACGGATACATCGGTGCATTGCTTGTAATAATATTAGATATGTACACTTGGGATATGGCATGGCGTTTTGTTCTGTTTCTTGTTTCTCTTATCCTTTGTAAGCCGTAGTGCAACGGAAATAAAGCGGCTGGAAGCCAGCTCTGCAAACGAGAACTCCCGAAATGTTGCTCATCACATGACCCCATGACTTGGCGGCAGCTCTCCGCAGCTCTCCCAATCGCCGCCTCCGCAAAACTGTGGGGTCTCTAGGCTCTCTTACCTCACCTCCAGAGCTAACTCCCTTGAACAATTCGTCGTCTTCTGACCCGGGGAATACTCGGGTGTACTTTTACTGCTGAATCTGCGCTTTCGAACGTGGACTACCGGGAAAATCAGGAAAAGGTTTTTTGGTCACTCGTGGAGAAGATGTCTTTGCTTCTGCCGGCTTGTCTTCGTATCTTACTGCCCGGACAGCTTCCGTTTCGCTCAGCTCCGTGGCTACCGTACCTTGATACGGCGACTGGCCGAGGCACGTCTTACTAACGCAATATTGCTCGTATATATACACTGTGAGCTGGGATGAGACATGGACTTTGTCTGGCTTTGTCTTCCAGGCATGGACTGCACCAAGCGACCAACAACCGGATTTTTGCCATCTTACATTTCAGCCACATCCATCCACACATCGACCCTTGCAGAATGACTACAGTCGGGTTTCGGGCAGCGGTGCTGAGCCAGCCACAGCTGGCTGGCAAGCAGCTGGCACGTGTCCTGCCCGTTCTCTGCGCCCCGTACGCCAGCTCGGCCCGGCGACCCTCGACCGCTGCTGCTGCCGGCTTCACGACGTCGGCCGTCGTGCGCATGCGCGACGTCTTCCCGGCCCACGAGACGGAGCACATCCGCCAGACACCGCCGGCCTGGCCGCACCACGGATACACCGAGGCGGAGATGCTGGCGGTGACGCCGGGCCACCGGCCGCCCGAGACCGTGGGCGACCGGCTGGCCTGGCGGCTGATCCGCCTCTGCCGCTGGGGCATGGACACGGCCACGGGCATGAGCAGCGGCCAGAAGACGGACATGCGGCAGCCGACGACGGCGGTGGTGGCCGAGAAGCCGCTGACCGAGGCGCAGTGGATGATCCGGTTCATCTTCCTCGAGTCCATCGCCGGCGTCCCGGGCATGGTGGCCGGCATGCTGCGCCATCTGCACTCGATCCGGCGGCTGAAGCGCGACAACGGCTGGATCGAGACCCTGCTGGAGGAGTCGTACAACGAGCGGATGCACCTGCTGACGTTTATGAAGATGTGCGAGCCCGGCCGATTCATGAAGCTGATGATCCTCGGCGCCCAGGGCGTCTACTTCAACGCCTTTTTTCTGTCGTACCTAGTCAACCCGCGCATCTGCCACCGCTTCGTCGGCTACCTCGAGGAGGAGGCCGTCCACACGTACACCCGCTGCCTGGCCGAGATGGACGCCGGCAGTACGCCGCTCTGGAGCGACCCGTCCTTCCAGGTGCCCGAGATTGCCGTCAAGTACTGGCACATGCCCGAGGACAAGCGCACGATGAGGGACCTGATCCTGTATATCCGGGTACGCATCGCATCGGGAGAGAAACCACCACTTGAAATTCCCGCTAACGCATGCACAACAGGCCGACGAGGCGAGCCATCGTGGCGTCAACCACACGCTCGGAAACCTCGACCAGAAGGAAGACCCGAACCCGTTTGTGAGCGAATACAAGTCTGGCAGCGCACCGCCCAAGCCAATGGTACGGCCTTCCGGCTATGAGCGCGCAGAGGTCATTTAAGAGCCCGAGTAAAAAGCAGCGTGGTTGTAGGCGTTTACGGCTCGTTATGGCACCAAGGGCAATATCGGGGCTGAAGCTCTCCCCTCTGGATATGGAAATTCACTACAGGATCTCTCAACACTTTTCTTTTTGTGCCATTTTAAGTTTACGTTTTTTCTTTCTACAACAATCAGGCCCGGGCAAACGTGAAGCATGGATAAGGTACTTTTTTCTGCGCACGTACACACGCGGCTATGTCGGGTTTGATGTGGAAGAACTACATGACACCAAGTCAGGCAAGAAACAACAGCCTTGCAATCCTCGTTCAGTAGGGCTGCAACCCGGTTGGGCCAAGCCGGATCGTCAGGCCCTCCAAAAAAGGCACCTGGACTCCTCTTCGCTAATTGCGCCTCCTTCCGTTTTTCCTGAGGCGCAGCCGTCTCGTTAACCAGACTCTGCAACTATTTTCTCTTACGAGACTTGCCGCCCGTCACAATGGCACGCTATCTACACCGTAGGGTTCGCAATTTTTTCCGGCACGGATGCCCAATTCGTATAATGCTCACCGCCGGATCACGGCTGCCCAAGGCAAGCCGCCTGCTTGTGGACTTCTCTCCGTCTTCTTCCTCGAAAGTAAGGCAGGCAATGGGCAGGGCCTGAAATGTGTCAGCACAAGGAGACGGGAGCCGCGTGAGATTATTGGGCAGGATTTTGCGTCCCAGCAGAGCAAGCGCACACTGTGTGGTGCGTGCTGAGTGGAACAGTACAGGTACACCGTATATGCAAGATATGCTATAAATGCTCCTGGGGCGTAGCTCTGCCACCCCTGCATGCGCGGTCTTTCCTTGTACTTGTACGAGTATCTCAAACCCCGCCTTCCTACTCCGTGTCACCCCTCCATTTACGAGTACAATGTACAAAATTAGCACCCGTCGTGCTTTCTATTCCGAGCGCTTGCCAGCGCCAAGTGCCAATTTGGGCTGTCACCATTTCCCGTCCTAATACGGAGTATATCCCCTTTCTTTCATTTCCCTTCTTCTCTGCTCGCACACACCTCTCTTCGAGTACAACCCGTCGCCACGTCTTGCCGACCGCCTGCGCGCAGTCCAACGGTCCAACCTACAGCCTTACGCGGTACTCTGCACGACTGTGCTCGTTTGATCACCGCCCCTCTCAGTTCGTGCCGACGCAGTTCGCATTTACGCGATCTCAACCCAGTCCGCATACAGAACCTCTCTTTCGCCCACACAAGGGTCCCAGCCCAGGCTGTACACTGCGCCAAAGCGCCAGCGCTTCGTTCTCCAGCTGTCAAAATCAACGAACGATTGTTGATTGCCGAAAGGGCAAACCCCGGCTGGCTCTCGTACAAAACAGACCAACGTTCATCTTCTTCCACCTCCAACAGCAACATCCGACTGCTGGTGCCATTTTGTCTCACGGTCTTTCTCCCCCGTCTCGACTGCCGCATCCCTCTGGCACTCCCCCGAGCACATTGTATCTCCTGTACCAAGCACCAAGCTCGGGTAGGACGTTGCATTCGACTCCCCCCAGCTTAGGAACGCTACACATGTTAGCGCAAGCAAGACGACTCTGACGATCCATTCCCCTTCCGCAGTCGTCGCGGCGTCTTCGGCTTCTAACACGTGCAACGGGTGTGCCTCTCCTGCTTGGCTTCGGGCTCCGTTGTCGCAGAATACACCCCTCTAACAGTAGCCGTGTTATGCTGGCCAGGGCTACTTAAGGTTTGTCGGTTCCTGCACTATGATACAGTGCGCCCTCCTTCTCCTCCTCGTTTCGTGTGATTATTGAGCTCTGCGTGGTGGGGCTGGCGCAAACCCGGCGAACATCCATGTTTTTCTTCTTCTGTCCCGCCTGCAATTGGCCGAGCGCCCGTGTTTCACCTTATACTGCTGCCTGCTGACTTGCCGACTTGCCAGCGCGTTCCTCTGCACAGCCCCTCCCCACTACTGGCAGCACTGCCACAATCATCATATCTTCCCATGCGGAAGGCTGACTGGCTTTCTGCCTTGCCCTTTCTAAAGACGGTATAACGGACGGCACCCAGACCAGCAACGCGCGTACGCGGAAACATCTTCCGGGCCTCTCATTGTCGCCGGGCTAGTGGTAGCACGCTGACATCGCTGCAACGGTCAGCATTGCTTGGCACAAGGGGTGCTTCCTAGAAAAGTCGGAGCACCAGCGCAGCGCGGAGAAAATCAAGGGCATACCCAAATAGACGGATACGATGGATTCAGTACAGCCTTCCCGCGGCCGGTCGCCATCGCTTAATATAAAGCAGAGCCACTCTCCCTCGCCGTCCCCTGCCCGCGCCTACGACAATAACGTCCAAGCGATTTCGAGCAACCACAACATTGGCCTCGGCCTCATCGACCCCTCATCCCAGCAATTCTCGCAGCCTGGCTTCTCTGCCTTTGGCAACGGCAACGGCGTGGCTTACCTGGCCACTACTCGACCCGGGCTAGAACAGCAGAGCCTCGCTTTTGACCCCAATCAAACCTTTGTAGACCAGCTAAAGACCGAGCCCGTCGACACCTCGTTTAACCGAGGGTATCTAGATCCTCAGCAAGCCTACGGCGAAGACTTTACCATATACCCCTCATCATCGTCAGACCAGATCTCCACTCCGCTGTTTGATCAGCCGCAGTACAGCGTGCAGGACATCAACATGGCTACCTCGCAAGCATCGCACAGCCCTACCCCTCCACATCTCCTCACCATTGACACACTCCCGAGCTCGGCCCACCAGTCCCCCTCATTCAATACCCACCAATTCGTCCCGCCCACTGGGCGCCACTCCCGACACGTCTCTCTCGGGCCCGAGGCCGCTCTGCTCCCGGGCCAAGAATGGACGGGGGCCCATTTCCAAGGTCACCGGCGAAACGGATCCGAATACTCCGACGCCTCTTCCATCGGAGGGCACTCACCATCTATAGCCGGCCAAGACACATTTTCCGATCCTGCCGATCAGATTACGAGCTCTCCGATGATGCAGCCGGAAGAGGCCGGCGACGTGTACCGGGAGCTCCGTGGCATCCACAGTTTCACCATTTCAAATAACCAAGCTGGCCGCAGCCCCTCTCACAGTCCAGCCATCTCGCCACGGATTCTGCCGCAATCGGCAGCAGAGATGGGCCCGGCTTCTGGCTTTATGCTCCAAAACCAAAACGACGGCTACTCGTATTTCATGCCATCCGGCCATGGCTCCGAGGCCTTTCCACAGTTGCCTAGTAGCGACATGCCCCAGCCAATGGCTCAGATGTCGGCGCCGACAATCGAAATACAGTACGCGCCACCCAACACGGCGAACCGCAATGTCTTTACAGGCAAGTCGGTCATGGACACGGACGCGCTAACCCCCCCCGATCGAGGTAAGACAGACTGCATGGGCTACGGTGGGGGACGCCATGGCATGGATGATACTGACAGATGTGCCACTTTCTCCAGGACGCCAACGACGCCGTGCGATTACAGACCCATACAACGGCGGAGGGATGGCGGCGGGCCATCAGCACAATGCTGGCAGTCTCTCACCGCATATGGGAGGCGACCAAACGCCACGATCCGACAGCTCTCGGTCCTTGTCTCCGTTTGAGAGGTCGGGCAGCGCTGTAGCTGGAAACCGGCGGCGGCTGTCTACGTCGGCTGTCCCCCCCAACAATGCCATGGCTTTGCGGCTGGCAGATCCGGATTTCGCTGCAGCCGGGACGGCGGACAATGGCGTCGTCAATGGCGCATCTGGAACGGGCACGAAGCGGGCCCAGAAGCACCCGGCGACATTTCAATGCTCGTTGTGTCCAAAGCGCTTTACGCGGGCGTATAACCTGCGGTCGCACTTGCGCACACACACAGACGAGCGACCATTTGTGTGCTCATTCTGCAACAAGGCGTTTGCGCGACAGCACGACCGGAAGCGACACGAGGGCCTTCACAGCGGCGAGAAGAAGTTTGTGTGCAAAGGCAGTCTCAAGATTGGGGGCGAGTGGGGGTGCGGCCGGCGGTTTGCGCGCGCCGATGCTCTCGGGCGGCACTTCCGATCGGAGGCCGGGCGGATCTGCATCAAGCCGCTGCTCGACGAGGAGACTCTTGAGCGACACCGGGCGTGGCAAGAGCAGAACATGGCGGCGCAAGCGGCTGCGCAGCAGAACATGATGCTCTCGCAACCTCCACCGCAGGTCGACCCGAACACTGGCTATCCGATCGATGCTTCGGGTAACTACAGCCTCCCGGCGGCGCTGCTGGCACAGTATCCGGCGTTGGCGCAGGTGAACTGGGCCGCTGTGGACATGGGCGGCGGATCCGGCATGGAGGACGATATCAGCGGGCGCAGCAACTTTGACGCGAGCGACCTGGAAGACGGCGATGACGGTGGGTATGTTTCCGGGCCCGGCACCGGCTATGGTGAGGGCGGGATGGGCGAGAATTTCGGCGACATGGGCTATGCGTCTGACTATGGTGCCCGCTGATGGGTGTCATCTTTTCTGCTTTGGTTCTTTGTCACGCGTCATGATCGGTGGGCACTTACGGCCGTCACTTCATAGACTTGCTTTTGGGTTTCTCTATCACGATTTTTTGGTCTATTCATCCGCCCTTGTGCGAGCGGGTGGCCGATTTGGATGGTTATATCTACGGCTCCAAGCCTTTCTTGCTGCGGTGGCTGCAATGTCTGTCCGTTTTGATCTCCATATTGGTTATCCCGTTCTGCTGCTGTTTTTCAAGGTTATTGTTTTATTATCACCCCGATTCCCCCACTATTTTTTTTCTTGGTTGCCGTAGCCGTTTTCGGCTTAACGTTTCTTGGTTACCGCATCGCTCTATTTAGACAGCGCATGAATCGCAGCACGTCAGGTTAGCATCAACATGCACATCCCGTCAGGTGTAGAAACTATTTCCCAGCTTCCGGGTCGTCCCTACTTTCACACGTCACAAAAGAGTGGTCTGCAGCGGAAGAAAGTTTCGACGCTACCATGGCCATTTTATGGGTTATTAACTGGTCGATTACCAAGAGATCTTACCAATACGGGCACACGCCATAACGTTCCGGGGCCACTTTAAAGCGTTCAGTTCCACCTACAAGTATAAGAAGATGCCCTTCCAGAGCCCGGATTCGTAGTCTCGGTCTCAAGAGACAACCAACAGAATCCAAGCACCCATCCGACCGACAATGACTTTGACAGAATCGTGGCCGGCCACCACCCGGGCCATTGTGATCCGCGGCAAGGGCGTGGCAGCCATTGACGAGGCGGCGGCTGCGCCCAAGCTGCGTGACGGCTACCTGCGGGTGCGCACGACGGCCGTGGCGCTCAACCCGACCGACTGGAAGCATATTGACCACCTGCTGGGCGACCCGACCGGCGCCCGTGTGGGCTGTGACTATGCCGGCGTGGTGGTGGAGGTGGGCAGTGGCGTGACCCAGCCGTTTCAGCCGGGCGATCATATTGCCGGAACAGCACATGGCTCGTGAGTTGGAGGGTCGGACTGCATGGCTCTTTCGATCGATCTGCTGACGGGCCTTTGTCCCAGAAACGAGAGCCAGCACGAGGACGGCACGTTTGCCGAGCACATTGTGGTCAAGGCGGCGCTGGCATTTAAGATTCCCAAGAACCTCAGCAACGTGGAGGCGGCCACGCTGGGGCTGGGAGCGGCGACGGTGGTGAGTGTGTTGTTGTGTTGTGTGTTGAATTGCTGTGTTGCTGTGTTGCTGTGTTTTCCTGCCTGTTCTTCCACCTCGTCCTTCCACCTCGTTTTTCTGCCCTGGGCTTCCGCCTGGTCTTCCACCTCCTTTCGCCTCGTCCCTCCACCGTTCCCAACCGTTCCCATCCGTCCTTCCACCCTCTTCCAGTCTCACCCTGACACCCACAGGGACAAGGCCTGTACCAGGCCCTCAAGCTGAAGCTGCCGACCGAACCGCTGGCCACGCCGCAGCCGATCCTCATCTACGGCGGCTCCACCGCCACGGGCGTGCTGGGCATCCAGTTCGCCAAGCTGTCGGGCTACCGCGTCATCACGGCCGCCTCGCCGCACAACCGCGCATACCTGCAGTCGCTCGGCGCCGACGCCGTCTTCGACTACCACGACGCCGACGCCTTTGTCGCCGACGTCGCCGCCACCGTCCAGGCCTGGGGCCTCGGCGGCCTGCGCCTCGTCTGGGACTGCGTCTCGTCCGAGGAGACCGCCCGGCTGTCGGCCCGGGCGCTCGCCGCCGCCGCCGGCGACGACAGCACCGCCACCCTGCTGTACCGCAACCTGCTGCCCGTCCCGGCCGACGTACTGACCGCGGTCGACCGCCGCATCGACAGCGCTGGCACCTTCTTCTACACGGCTGTCGGCGAGCACTTTGTCAAGGGCGTCGCCTTCCCGGCCGTGCCCGAGGACTTTGCCTTTGCCACCCGCTTCATGGCCCTGACCGCCGACCTGGCCGCGTCCGGCCGGCTGAAGCCGGTCAAGTCGATTGTCAACCGCGGCGGCGACGGCCTCGACGGCGTCCTCGTCGGGCTCCAGGAGCTCAAGGCCGACAAGGTCAGCGGCGGCAAGCTCGTGTACACGATCGGGCCCCAGGAGTGAAGGTCGATGTTGGCTTGGTGACAGTGTCGGAGTACAAAGAAGAAACCATCCAGTACACAGAGATAGAAATAAACTTGTACAAGAGTATCGACAAAACGGTCACATGCAGGACAAGACGTCATCATCTGAAGGTTCCAAGTATAGGACAACATATACACAACGCCAACTCAAATCCATATCGAACGGGTATGTTAAGAAATGCGGCCTTCTGCCAGTTTCCACGCCCAATTGCCCGCCATAAAAGGGAGCCAAAAATGCACGATTCAAACCAACGCCAAAAAAACAAGAAAGGGTGCAAACTGTACAGTCATGCCTGTTGTTGCTGCAAGACCTCGCGGACGACCGACCGGAGGATCTCCATATGTGCGGCCTGGAAGCTGCGGCCGACAAACGGCTTGACGAGGACGCTGCACTCGACCCGGGCCTCCTCGACGAGCTCGTAGGCGTTTGTGGATGCGGCATCGTCGCCGCCTCTCTTGGGGGGTGTCACCGGCGGTGTGAGCGGGCGTGAGTCGGCGTTGCGGCTGCCACGGCTGTCGACCGACGGCGACCGGTGCTTGTCTTTGTTGTCGTCCAGGGCCTCGGTCTCTCCGACCGGCTGCACGCGCCAGGTGCTCCAGACGCGTACGCCGCCGGCGGCAAAGCTGCGGCAGCGCAGGCCGCCGTCGAAGCGCTGCATGACGCAGGGGATGACGACTTGCTTGGTGGCCAGTCCGGGCACGAGCACGATGCGGTCGACGACCTCAAAGGCGGCCAGGGCCTGGCCGTCGTCGCGGAAGAAGGCGTCGTCGACAATCTCGCGCAGGTCGACGGGGCGGCGCTGGAACGAGACCAGAAACGGGTTGGGCGTGATGAGCGGCTCGTAGCGGTGCAGCGCCTGGACGACCTGCGCGGGCGACAGGGCCGGCGGCAGCGGAATGGCGAGGTTGAACGTGAGGGTCGGCATGTTGGGTGTCGGGTTGTGTCGTTTGTGTGTCTTGCGTCTTGTTCTGGCCGGCTTTATAGCGTTCCTTGGCGCCGATGTAAACGAAGAGCGTCGGAGACTCTCCAACAGTGACGCTAGAACAGAAGCAGAAGTACGAAAGACAGAGGCGAAGAAAGACGAAAGAACGACGCAGACATGAAGAACAATAAGAATGGAGGGGAACTCTGTCGATCGAGAAAGACGGATCCCTTTATCCCTTGTGGGTGAGATTCGACGCAGATCGGTTTTGTTTGTGTGCCAGGAACGGCCACTGTCACAGAAGGAGATGCGACATTGGCCGGCATTGGCCAGCAGCGGCCGGAAGCAGGAACAAGAACAAAGAGGGGCCGTGTTGATGTCTGGGGTGGGTATGGTAAAACAACGTCTCCTGCCCCTTGGCTGAGTGATGATGAAACGCTGTTGGTTCCTAATAATAGCGAGCCCGAGTACTTTACTCCGTACATGATGGGGGAAGTGCTGACATCATGTCACATGCCACGGGAGTGGCTGTGCAGCGGGAGCAGTGGCTGTGGCTTTCGAGATCCTTGCAGCCATTGTCACCACCGTCGCTTTCGATGGAGAGCTAGGGACCCATCCCTTGCGACGCTACTCCGTCCTCCGTCCGCATTCTGCCCATTCTGCCAGCCTTTCTGCCGCTCGTTCGACCATGAGCGTTCCCTTGCCCGCTCTGACTCCGGCCTCGTCGAACCCCTGCTGGCCCGGCTGCAACCTAGCCGACGCGAGGACCTACTCCGTATTTGTCGTGACGACGTCCAGAGCTGCCCCGCGCTGCTGTGTCCGCTCTGCTTTAGCTGCCGGCCAAATAGACTTTGTCCCAGTCGACTCCCCGCAAGCTGGCGCTCGTCCGCTTCCCCACTGCCACGACTGGACGCACGGCGAGGCCCGATGAGGCAAACGGACGAGGCAAGACGAGGCAAGGCGAGGCGAACATACACAACACACCTGCGAGCCGGATTCCGAGAGGCTCAAGAGGCGGTCTGCAAGCCGCCGACGCCCAACCGCCTCTTCGCACGTAAGCTGTCAGATTGCATTGTCCTACGTGGTCTGCTGTCGTGAGCCGTGACTCCTGCACGACCAAGTCCAACTTTCCCAGCCTGCCAGCCTGCCAATCTCTGCCTCTGTCGCCGTCCTTTTTCCCTTTTCCCTTCCGCGTGCCCTCTCGTGTCGCCTCCCCGGATGAAGAGCAGCCAGATGTCGAGGAGGCGGTGAGCAAGGCGCTATACTGCTTTGGGCCAATGGATGGGAGGCGGCATGGCCAATGCCACACTGGCTCCACCTCGGGAGTTTTTTTGCTTGTCGTTTCGTCGTCTCTGTCGTCTGCGCCGGCAGCGTTTGCAGGTGGATATTCCATGTATGTGAGATTGTTACGTAGCTGTCAGTCGGGGAAGCGCGTGCGCGGCTCTACATTGCCAGCTCAGAGCAGATGGCCATGGCTGAGATCCGATGGAATCTTACCATGGCATCGCGGCCGTAATGCAGGCCTGCCCAACTGTGGCGCCCATGGGGAGACTGAGCGGCACAGCGGCATAGCCTGGCGAGCACGTGCGCGTCAGGCCCCGTGCCTGTATGAGTAATGCATGGTAGGACAATGGCAGCCGGAAGGCCTGACAGGACAGCACATCCAAACAACCCTTTCCCAGGCGAGAGGACACTGGTGCCGGGATCGCCGTCTCGCTCCGTGCTTGCGCCGAAGCATCACTCGGACCTACTACGGCGTATGTACAGACTGCCAGAGAAGGGTGTGGCTGCATCGCCTGCTCGCTAGCACAAAGGGCTGCCGCCCATCGTGCGGAACATCTGCATCTTGCACCGCCGTGCGGGTGAGGACAGCCTAAAAGGTCCCCAGGGCCCCACATTGGCTGCCTGCCAAGCTGATTTTTCCATTTTGCCCTTCTCTCACCGGCAAAGTACCCTGTACGCAGCGCTGTCGCCTGCCGCGCATAGCGCCTCCGCAGCCCAGGTAGCGGTACACACGACGCATCTCACCCAGCGCACGACGAGACAAAGGAGCGAGAGCAGCTCCCCCATTCGCCACGCGCGCGTACGCGCCGTCCCGGCAGAGGCTCTTTAGACTGGACGCGAGCGGACGCGATGCTGGGAACTGTTGGCAGGCGCCCGGGTTTTTTCAGCAACCTAGCGGGCAGTGTTGGAACGTGGACATGTCTGTACGGGACATGTTCCTACCACGTATTCACGTCCCTTAGGCGCAGGGTCGGCTCGTGGGTGATCTGTTTCAGCCCCTCGCCTTGTGACGGCGCAGAGGCCCTCTTCCTATGGTCCCCAAGATTAGCATGTTAACTTGTAGTGGTGTTAGCTTCCCTGCCACCGAGTTTTCTCCCCTCCCATAGGACCGACGCTGGCCAGGGGGTGGAATTAAGGGCTCCAGGCCGGAGGGGTCAGACACGAAAATGGAGGGGTGATTCGCCGGACAAAAACGCAACAGAATACTCGCACACAGTAGGGCGAGGCAAAACAGGCGATGCAATTACGAAATATTGACCAGCCGTGTTGACATATCTGACCAGGTGACTCCTGCTCTTGTCGTCCACAGTACATAGAGTATTATCATACTCGTACTATGTACGGAGTAGCTGTTGCCTGCTCGGCCTGTCTTCGTCTGGAAAAGTATGAAAGAGGAAGGTGCGCCAAATCCGCCCGTCCTTCAGGGCAATAGCGAATCTTGGCGTATTCGTAACTTTGCATTGCCTCCTCGGATTCTTCACATCTCCAACAGACAGTCACACAGAGCGTCCATACCACAACCATCGCCTCTCCCAATCCGCAATCCACACACACCGTCGAGGTGACGGTCCGCTATTGTCCGCACTGCTATGTAACTCCCCGTCCACCCCCCGGAGTGGCCTACAAACGCCAAACCGTCTGCCAATCGTGGGCCGTTCCCAGCCACCCCCCCCCC